>JXTC01000634.1:91847-139835 GCA_002914845.1 Trema orientale
TATTTCAAAAAAAACCTATTTTTTATTTCTCTTTTAAAAAAAATCCACTTTTAAATATATATTTTATAGATAAAATATGAGTGATATACATTTATAATGACATTATTACCTATGTTAGTAAATTTATGCCTATTGAATATATTTTGAAATATATATTAATTTTAATTTTTATTCATAAAATGTAGAGCACAGTATACATAAAATATGTGTGATTTATATTTGTCAAAAAATGAGTATTTATGAAATAAAAATAAAAACTGAGTATTGATGAAAATATGCCTTAAAAATGAGTACTTATATATATATATATACTTTCCCCAAAACTTTTGATCCCATCCATTTCCCCCTGTAAATAATGATAATAGATTGAGCATCTATACATACATATATGTACATATATATATATGGTGTTTTGATGATTTTGATTGATTTGAGACCTCTAGGCTCTGAGTTTAGATAATTTTTAAGCGAAATGGTACGAGAGGTCATATTTGTAAAAATTGTGAGATGATATTGATTGATTTGAGACCTCTAGGCTCTGAGTTTAGATAATTTTTAAGTGAAATGGTACGAGAGGTCATATTTGTAAAAATTGTGAGAGAGAGAGAGAGAGAGAGAGAGAGAGAGAGAGAGAGAGAAATTATGATTTAGCTCATTGTTCTCATTGATTGTATAGGTATTTATACAAGTTACAGGAGAGAATAAATATTGTAAGAGATAAGTTAGTTATTCAAAATATAAATACAAAATAAATAATAAATATAGGTAGCTAGATAATTACATAAATAAAGAATATTCTATTATAAGTCATTAAATAATTTTAATCATAAATAATAATTATTATTAGGAATTATCTCCAATATGCCTCCGCAAGATGGAGCTTCGCAGGAGATCCAATCTTAGACTTGAGAAGAAAGAACGAAGGAAGTTTGTTAAAGAATGATGCATCCGCCATCGAGAAAGTTATGGAGTGGTAGAGAAGATAAATTGCTGACTAGAGTATTGACCACTTGATCATCCTGCGATTGGTGTAGATAAAAAATAAATAGACAAAATCAGAGGAATGATAGTTTAATCGTCTAAGGCCCGTTGAAGATCGATTATTGTAGACAAAAGATTAAAGTGGCGAAACTGGAGCAGTGATTCATCTAGGTTCTGTGAAGATGAAGGTAGAAGAAGATCTATTGAAAGAAGTGTATCCCTTTTGTTTCCTAAAAACAACTTAAGAGCTTTTATTTATTTATTTATTTATTTTAAGACTAAAACACATAAAAGGAAAAACAAGGACTTTGTTTTTTTAATAAAGACTAAACCTAAACATGAAAAACCTAAAACAAGAAACTAAAGACTTTTTTTTTTTTGTTTTTTTTAAAGACTAAAAACACGTAAAAAGACTTTTTTTTTTTTCTTTACCTAGGCCCTAAAATGTAAAACCTAATCAAACAAACGTAACTTTTTTTTAGACTAAAACAAAACAAAAATTGAAAACAAAAGTGATGAGGGATTCTAGGGATAAGGGAGGATAAAAGTATGAGTAATAGGGAGGTATTAGCAGTCACAAATCACTTGGAGTTTGAGAAAATTTTCTATTTGGAGTAATAAAGAGGTCTTTGCCATCAACTAATACTAAAGTTTTAATATTTAGATTTGAGGGCATTTACCTAGAAATGAAAAGAAAACTAGTTTTTGATTCTAAGGTATTAACCTATGAATAAACAAGAAAAAAAAAAATTGGTGTTAGATTCTAGGGTAATAACCTATGAATTGAAAATGAGCCATCCCTTGCGGAATCAAGCCTTGCGAGGAGCTGATGATAACAACAACGGTCCAAAGTAAATTTCATGAAGATCGCCGTCTCTTTTTTCTCCAAGTTGCTATATATGCCTCTTCAACAATTTGACCAACTTCATGATTGTTTGTTGTATTTTCCAGATTCTTAAACCGAACTTTTATCTTGTTCTGATTATCTCTCTGCTCTCTCTTTCAGATACTTTGACTATCTTTTCTATGTGGATTTTGAAGCATCAATGGCTGACCAGAATGCACAGAATGCGCTTAGGCATTTACACGTACGTGTGTTTTCTTTAAACCTCTAGCATGCAAGATAGGGCATTTAATTTTTTATTTACCCATCATTTACATGAATTGTTTGTTTCCCTGGCAGGAGTTTGCTACATTCATGCGGGTGCTTGGAAGTTATCCAGTGGACACAAGCATGCCATGAATGGCCTCTGTTGTGGTAAGAAAGCAAATTTTGGAGAAGATTTTGAGTAGCTCATATTTTATATGGTTGGCTTCAACTTGATTTAAATGATTCTGTCGTGGAAGAATGCTTTGTTATTCTTGATCTCACAAGCTAATTATCCTGAGCCTCAAAGTTTTGATTTTGCTCCACTTGTGGAACCTCGGTACTCGAATGAATCTTTCTATGGATTTCAGTTCCTATAAATCAGCATGTTCTGATTGCTCTGGCCTCTGGCATTGATATTTGCAGTATTTTCGTTATTTTATTTATAATATATAATATATTATAAAAAGTAGCATTTGTTTAGTTACTTTTACTTGTTAGCCGCAAACTCTCGAAGTGTTACGTTAGTCCATGTCTAACGAAGAAGAACATAAATTAATTATTTACTTGAAAATAATCTACTTATTTACTGAGCTCAATAAGTCTTTTTTTTTTTTTGGCAAACCTCGATAGAACGAGTGAAATTATATAAAAAGATAAGAAAAAAAAAAGACACTTAGTCAGAGGGAGGCATAAATCTGACATCCCAAGACAAAGAAACAGAAAAAGAAATAAAATTAGCAAAACCGATAATTAGGCTTCGCAAATGCTCAATAAGTCGTTTATTTACACGTGATTTAAAAAAAAGAATTTGAGCTTAAAAAAATTAGTAAATCAGTTATATGTTATTGTTTATCAATAGTAAATAAGTGATATAGAATAAATAAGTGATATACCACTTTATAATAGTAATAAATAATACATATACTTGTATGTTAATTATATACCATAGTAAATCAATTATATACTCCAATAAATATATTATTTACCATGGTAAATCGATTATATACGTCGTTAAATTAATTATATACTATGATAAATCAATTATATATGCTAGTAAATCAGTTATAGACATCTATAGATTAAACTAACTTATATAAGGGCATAATAATAAATTTTAATCTTTACAACCTAAAATAGAATATAGAAGTTAATAATAATAATTAAAAAAAAAGGCATATTCACTAACACATAGATGAGAAAAAAAGGCATGTGGTGCAGTCTTCTCCTTTTTATTGTTACTATGCCCATAACAAGATTAAGTTAACTTTTGCTAACTATAAGATAGTAGAGATCACACTTTTTATGCCTTATCTCACTTTTCTATTAACATCTGATGTGGGTTCCAACCAGTAAATATAATTATATTAATCAATTATAAGTTAGCAAATCAAAGCCACATTGGATAGTATTAAAAAAATGTGATAAAAGTGAGACATTTAGAATTATGAAGAATAATTTTACTTTAACTAGTATAGTTCTAATTATGTGATTAAAATAAGTGCTACATTATGTATTGTAATTTTTTGGTGCAAGTTTTTTTACAAATATATTATTACTCATAAGCTTCCATACTACGAAGACTAGGTCAAATATATATATAAGCTGTATACAAAGTCAGAGTCAGAAAAAAAAATTAAAAGAAAAAAAAAACCACGGTCAAATTTGAGGTCGATCGACTAATGTGAAAATGCTAAGATAAAGGTGTGGTTGTGTGACTGTACTGCATCTAATAACTTCGTGTATTGGAAATCAGCACCACATGCATTTCGAAACGCAGGATAATATAGATTGCGATTTATAACGTAATGAATATTTCGGTTTTTGAGTTTTCCAATTCCAAAAAGAACATTCAATCTTAATTCCAAGTCAAAATTTCAATCATCTAGATTTGACATAATTATCAATATATATACACATACCCCCACGAGTTAAAAATTTTGGCATGGTGACCAATTATTAAATATTTATAATATATATGTAGTCCAATTGAACTCTTGGAAAAATGAAACTGTCAAATTTATTTTGGAATTAAAATTGAATTAAACTGCTAATTTATTTTAGAGTTACAAAATAAACTGCAAAAGAAAAAGAAACAAAAAAATTTTTTTTGAAGTTACGAAATAAGCCTCAAAAGGAAAAAGGAAAAAAAAATTACTGTGGGCTCTTAAAGGTTACAGAAAACTATATGTAACAGCCACGTTTAATTGGAATTAAACAAATAGCTTTTTTTTTTCCCTTGGTTTATGTTTAGAAAATAACGTTTGTAACACCCATACTTAATGGGAAAAACATTTTAGATTTTCTAAAATTATAAAATAATCCTCTATTGGATCCAATAAATTAGCATCCATTCTCCTTAGAATTCGTCATCAACAGAAGTATTTTTGCTTTCAGTATTTATTTCTCTTCTCACGAAATTCTCTCTAGAATTAGGCTATCAGTGTGTTGGGTATCTTTCAGTACACCGGAATAGCATTATGGTGCATCAATCGCCGTTAATCAAACTTGTATCCTGGGAGATGGACACCTAACAACTTCAAGCACTCATCAAGAGGAGACGAATATGTTTTCAGTAGATTGTGTGATAGCCCCTATCAAGTGTTCTATTATTTTAGTATTGTTGTTATTATTTTGTTCATTTTATTGAAATTCTAATATTTTGTTTGTTCCTTTACATGTAATTATATGCATATTTTGGCTAATATAGACAATGAACAACTCTTCACATATGTAATATAAATTTATAGCCGTATATCATAAAGATTTTAGTTAGTCATTTGATTAATAAGCAATGTTTATGCTTCAAAGTTGCTTATATTTGTACTTATTTACTTTTGGTATATGTTGTGATTGATACAAGCACAAATCTAAATTGATTTTATTCTCAAATCATAATAGGAATATGAGAAACAAGCAACATTATGTGTTAGAGATATGCTAAATATTATATTTTCTACTACTGATGATAATCTTAGCTAATTAACTTAGTTATATATTGACAGATATTTACACGTGCTTTGAGTCTTTGAGATTGTCAGATAAAAACTCCCCAAAAACATTAGTACACGAGAATATATATTATAACATGATAATGATAATGTCCTATCTCGTACACATGTGATTTATCCATCCAATTAGTAAATGATTCATTCAACCTATTCGTGCTAAGTTTCAATTCACCAATTGAACATTAATAGCTTATTTGACATGTCAAGTGGTAACAAAAAATGATATAAATATGGTGGGATTATCCATTTTTTTTCTTCCTCTTGGGAGACTTTTTCCTCTTCATCCTTTTTTACCTGTCTAGTTTTCCACCCCAATAAAGAGGGAGATCCTACAAGTAGGACTTTTCTTTTTCGCTTTCTTCTCTATTTCATTCATTCATCCCTATGTGCGAAAGTAAATCTTTGAGTGTAAACTTAAATCTGTTAGAAAAGTGTATTGCAAGTAATAATAAATATAGAAATGAAAGTACAGTAATATTATATGGATATTCTAGTAATATTAAACAAAGAAAAAATCATAGATAATTTGATTATAGTATAGGATATAAAAATAAATCACAATTAATTACCAATAACTAGGATAATAATAATTATCATAAAATGAAGGAAATAAGTAGTTAAATTAATCACAATTAATTTATAACGATAACAATAATAATAATGAAAAAAACAAAGGTGTTTAAGGAAATCAAACTGAGTCTTGTATTTGACACAATTTCCTTAAAACAGTTACGCATACTCACCGGGGTGCCTAGAGAAATGCCAATAGCGTTTGTTTCCCAGGATAAAATGGTTCACGAATAGCAAGGTCGCATCAACTTGCTACTCCCAACGAACTGAGCAATGTCCAAACTCTATCACCAGAAATCAAGAGAGCTCGACCAAAAGAAGAACTCTAACTCTCTAACTACCAACTAACTATTTCCTAACCACTACAGAGAAAGTAAAGAAGAAATAAGCTAAAATGCTTTGGTGTGTGTAAGAGTGAAGGAGAAGATCTCCTCTTATAGTGTTCATGAGGGAACCAAGCCATTAACAGCCTATTAATATGGCTGAAAAATATTTGGCTATTACCTCAGATTTATGAGGCCAAATAAAGGTCCAAAATAAATTTTATAATTCCAAAATGTTATATTTCTAATTCTAGAATCTTCTGGCAGCTCATTTGAGCTTGGAAAAAATTTAAAAAAATAGCAAAACATTGGCAGGACAGTTTTTTCGGACCGACATTCGTGCCCACAAGACGTGCAGACACACACAAGTGCATGCTATCCAGCCCGTGATTTGCATCCCCTGCATACATGCGCAAGAGAGAGCCTCTCAGCTTACTAAGTTACCAACTTAAAATTAAGCAACTCTATATATACACCTTTGCCAAATAATACTTTTTCCATATGGGACTTCTCCCACTTCTAATATTTTTTCCATTCCAACCTCTTCACTTTGGGTTTCGATTTCTCATTCACCCAAGCTCTATTTTCAGTATATAAATATCATTACGATGTATTCACGGAGGAGAACACGATACCATGATGAGTATCTACTAATAAGAAATAGATCGTGCTCATTTCTATGCCTTAAAATGGCTATTTACAATGGTTTCCTGACAATTTTTCTAACAAAATATATATATATTTTTTCCGGATTCTAGATCTATGGGGGTTTATGTGGTGTTGTTTTATATATAAAACATTTAAAGGTCCAAATTTAAAAGATTTATCCAGTCTTGTAGCCATTCTTCATAGTATTAATTGTAAGAGCTAACTTTGATGGCACTCAGAAAATGCCATGAATCTCTTATAAAACTTTTCTTGTACCTCTTCTGGATTTTGTATTTCTTCCTTGATTATTATGTAATACAATAATTTTTATCCATTGTTTATTTACTATCATTAATTCAATTTTTGGCATCAAATTAGTTATTATAAATTTATAATGTACTTATTGATTAGTGAATAAATTGTTGTATTTAAATTATAAAAAATCACTTCAAATATTTTTCAAATAATGATATAGTGTCTAGCACCATATGATGTATAAATTATAATTCAAGTGGGGCCCATGTAAAACCCAGTTTTTTCTTACATTGAAGGCGATTCCACTGGAGAGTAGCCAAGGGAAACTAAGTTTCTTCAGTATTTATAAGATCTCAAAAGTCATCTCGTGACTCTGCCCATTTTTTGTCTCACAAAAAAAAGCGTAAAAAAAGTTTAAAAAAAAAAAAAAAAAAAAAAAAAAAAAAAGAAAAAAAAAATCATCTTTGTCTCAACATGGTTAAGCAACAAAATCTAACAAATGTTGAAATCTCTACTTTTCTGACTGAGTTGGTGACCTCAATAGATACCATGAGGAAATCTCAAGAAGACATGCAATTATCTCATGCTCAAATGTTCTAATAGATTACCAATTTGGAAAAAGCAAATAGAGGGAGGACTTCTACTGCAGCTTTATCCAATCAAAATAATAATCTTTATGCATCTAAAAATCAGAATCCTGATGTATCAGGAACATGTGGAAGTCCTATCAATCTTGTTGTCGCAACCATAACTGGAACTGACAATGGAACTTCAAAAAGTTTTATTACAAAGAGCAATTACAAGAAATGTTCTGAACTAAAGCAGAAAAAGCCGACAAGACAGTTGCAGCGATAGACTTTCAACCTCCTTATCTTGCCAGTATTCTTTCCAAGCCATACCCGAAGGATTACACTAATCCTCGTTTTAAGAAATTTGATGGGAAGAAAGGAAACGCTAAGGAACATGTCATTAGTTTCCTAGATGATCTCGGAGTTTACGCCAGGAATTATAAATTGAGACTAAGAGAATTTTCAAAATCTCTTACCAACCGAACGTACTAATGGTTTGTCAATTTAGCAGGAGGCAGCATCAGTACCTGGGAGGAATTGGTAATAATATTTTGTATAAAATTCTTTGTGGCAGAAGGTAAATTGGGCTTATATGATCTTTTCAATACAATACAAAGTGAAGATGAGTCACTTACACCCTGTATAAACAGATTCAAAGAAATAGTTCTTAACTGCAAAGAAATTATTTTTGAACAAGAATAAATTCAGGTATACATTAATGGTATGCAAGATAAGTACAAAGTCCATATCGAGAATCATATGAGCCCAACTTTTGCCGAGATAATATTCTGAGTAAGCTATACTGAAGTAATAGTGTCAAAAATGTGTAAAGCTGCATCTGAGAAAAGAATTGCTACTGACTATTGGAATAGATCAACTTCCTCCCAAAGAAAGAAAAAGATTACTGTGGTCGGTAAACATTAACAAGATTGAAGAAATTTGCCCATCCCATCAGAAATACCATTTCCCGAAAAAAGAATCAATGCTCTTGTATGGGTCTGGATAGAAGATGGAATTTTGAAATATCCACAGCCCAATAGACAACCAACATAAGAAGTAACGCAAGATCCCAAGTATTGCTTATTGCATAAAAAAGTATACCATGCCACATCAGACTGTTATGTTGTTCAGAGTATCTATCATGAAAAAGCTCAAAGAGGAGAAATTATTTTATCCCAATAGCAATAAAGGGCTAAAAGCAATCTTTTTCCGAATCATAAAAGAGGATAAGTAAATACGTACACTGCAATTGATTCAACTGGTGATAATCCAACCAATGAAGAGTTATCAAAGGAGCAAGAGATCAAGAAAATGGTAGAAAATCTCATGAAGTCACGACTTTTCAAAAACTTGTTTGACATATTAGAATTTGGAGACAAAGCTTGTAGAGGAGCCACATAAGTGATCTTCAAAATATCTTAGTAATTCGGTCCATAGTGTTGCTCTATTATCCATGTTATTCGACGAATTTCTAAGAAATATGAAAACACGGTCACTTTCTCGAGAAAAGATACCTAAATTATGAATTTTAGCCACAACAAACCACTGTATGTGGAAGATAAAGTCAACGGGATGCCCTTTATATAAGCATTGGTGGACAATGATTCATCAGCTAATCTTATGTCTTGACATGTTTTCAAAGCAGCTAAGATTCTAGAAAGCAAGCTGATCGTACAAACCACACCACTTATTACTTTTGCATAAAGCTCACATACTATAAAAAAGTATGTTAATATGGAGGCACCAACTAAATTCTTTGTGATTAATATGGATGTATTCTTATTATTTACTGACCATGGATTCACCATAACCAAGTAGTACCATCAATACTGTATCAATATTTGAAAGTGATAAGAGGCAAAAGACGAGTGCTATTGTGCACCAATTCTGACGTAAAAGACTCATCCTACAGCAACGTGGCCATAAAGATTGATTCAGTAGACTAAAAAAAGTCCCTCATCTAGTATGTTATTTTACCTGATAAAAGAACTGCTTATCAATTATGAAAGTATGGCGAGGCCAGTAATGACCTCTCAAGCCCAGGAGAAGTTTATCTTACACAAAGTTCAGAACGAGTAGAAGTAGTTCCGCTCACCCTAGAAAAGTTACAAGATGAACCCAAGAATCCTCAAGAAAATAAATTTGGTGAAAGATGGAAAAAAAATATCAACGTTTATTTCTACCAAATTAGAACCAGAATTTGAAGCAACCCTCTTGGAATTGCTGAGAGAATATCATGATTATCAGGCAACTACTTATGAATGATATAGTCAATGTAGATTTTTTTCAGTCTTCTCCTTCCATAAAGAAACTTTTTTTAGGATCAATCACAAGCTAGCATTGTTTATAGTTTCTTTGGAGCTCATTAGCTTACCTCTTCAATTGAGGCCAAAAGTATCCAAATCCCTGGATTCTTCTAACTAGTGTTGGTCTATATAAACCACATATTTTAGAATAGATTTCATCTAACACGTTTTTTTTTTTTTCAAATTCTTTATTAATGAATTCTCTTGTTCTTGATTGTTGATCAACATGAATGCTTTGATTTCTTCAAAATTTTTGACTTTTAGATTTTCAAACTTCTCTTTAATAGATTGGATACATCTATTTTATAGTTGCACTGATAAAGCAATTGGCTTTGACTTGGTTTCCAAAGGGATTTGAATGAAATCTTTATTTGTATGACCCATTTTCAATACTAATGTTGTCAGAGTATCCGCATATTTGTTTTGAGATTTGAGAATGTATTCCAATTCATAATTTTTAGAAAAAATAGAGTTTTCCTCGTATTTCTTCTCGATATTTGATCAAATTTGGCTCTTTAATAGCAAAATCTCCGTTGAGCTATTCGATGACTAAGTTGGAGTCCCTACAGATTTTTAATTTTGAAATCTTTATTTCCTTGGCAATATCCAATCCAATTGCTAAGGCCTTATATTCAGCTTCATTGTTGGAGCAGGAGAAAGCTAATTTGACAGCTTTCTTGAAGATTTCATCTTGATCATTTGATAAAATAATTCTTATACTTCCTTCATTATGGGCAGAGGCGCCATCAAAATAAAGTATCCAATATTCTTCGTTGTCTTCAATAATCACTATTTCCTCTGGATCATGATTAGTGTACTTAAGTAATTCAACCAAAGCTTAGCTTTTGATGACTCTTGGCTTTTTTACAGTGATAATGAGTTCACTAAGCATGAGCAATCATTTGGCATATCAACCAGTAAGAATTAACTTTTGCAGCAAGAACTTGATCAGATCAGAATTCGTAATTACTTTGACTTTGTAAGTGACCATATGGTATCTAAGCTTTTGTATTGCATACATCAAAAATGTTGGGATATTTGCCCTAAAAAGCAGATTTCCAATTATACCCTTTGAGTATAAACAATTTTCTCTTATATGCAATTATGATATTTGCTAGATTAAACTATCTTAGTGAAATAGTTTATTTGTCTGAAAAAGATTCCATGACTTTATTTGTATATAAAGAAACAAACATGATTAAGTGTTAATTAAGGAGAGACTTGTTTCTTTATCTAAGTCTAAATGGACTAGTTCACAATCTGTAAATATAGATAGAATACTTTATTTACTATAGGTTATAGTGTTTGTCTATCTCAACGAGAATGATGTGTCTCAAATTATTGAAGTATGTGACTTCTAATAGAAACACTAATACAACATAAACAAGTTATGTGTAATGAACTGGACCAGGTAATATAAAGAATTGGAGTACCGTAACTCAATTCTTACATTACCACAAACTAGCTCTTAGCATATAGATCTTAATCCTTAATGTTTGACTGGACTTGCTTTCATGGGTTGTAGCCTTTTGATTTGTTAAAAGACTAACCTCTATGAAATTAGAGGTGAACTCTGGCATATTGGAGGTTATGGCTTATGAATTGATGAGAAAACCAAATAGTTAAGGACACCATACATTAATGCCACTTTAGGTTCTTTCAAGATTCATGGAATAATCAAATCTAAGATCTTAGTATTCACTTTGTAAATTGGTTGATAATTTTGTCCAAATGGCCATTAAGAACAAAATTATCGACAACATTATTCCCTGATAGAAAGAAGGTAACTTAAAGATAAATAGGTGTTGGAGAGGTATTACAGTAATTTCACCTATCCAGCTACGGCATTATATAGGGATTCTATGTGTGGTATAGAATATACTAGATGGATCAGTTAATCAAGGCTAGTTGATTAAATCTCTATAAAAGGCATGACATTTAATCTAAGAATGCAGTATTAAGCCTTTAGTGGAGTGTCCCCTTTACTAATAGTATTTATATAAATACCATAATAAGAGTTATTATGTATTTATCATACTATTGGAGCTTGGATTATTTAGATCAATTAGGTCCCTTGTCTAATTCAATTAAGCTCTTTAATTGGTTGGTGGTATTCGTGAAATTAGTTTCATGAAACTGTGTAAAAATAATGATTCTACACAGAAGTTAGTATTTTTATAAATAAGTTACATCAGTTGGACATATTTATAAAAATACACCCAAAACCCCAATTGGAGAACAAGCCCAATCCTAGTTGGACTAGGGTTAGCAGTTTTAGGTCCCATATATATAAGATATATGAGAGAAAAAACTGCATAACAACACTAATAGTGCTAGACGAAAATTACAGAGGGAGAGAGAGAGAGAGAATTCGGCCACCACATGCTGAGAGAGAGAAAAAAAGTTTCATGCTATCTCACGGTCTCATCTCACGTCCCGGTGTTCCAAAAGATCAAGAAGGTGTTCTTGATCGTTCTCCAACGAAAGATTTAACTTGGTGCCCACTCACTTAATCAACCAATAGCAAGAGCATAGATAAGAAGATCTAGGGTTAGAGGTTTGATCACTGTCAACAAGGAGATCAAGAAGGAGCACGCTACAAGAGGTAAACCCTAATCCCATCTCTAGGGTTTATACATCTAGATTTGGTTTATATTATGCATGATCCTTTATATGATATATGCATGTAATATGGTTATGAAAACTATTTTCATGTAAAAATTTTAAAACCTAAATCTGCTATTTTTCCGCTGCATTCATGATGTGATCATGTGTTTTCCATAGTTTGCATGCATGTATGTTTTTGCCCTAAGTGTTAGGCAATTCCAGCAAAAACAACACAGAGCTTATATGTAATGGAGTAATTCTTCTCCAATCCTCTAAGTAAGCGACATAGATAATAGACTAGTTTTTCCAAGCTATCGTAGTCTTGTGCTATTAATATACCAATTGATTTGTCAGATGCAACTAAATAAATCAATAATTCTTTTTCTAGAGAAGGGGCAGCCATGACTAGTGTATTAGTGAGTACTTTTTTTATTTTTTCAAAAGCCAGATCATTCTCATTGCCCTATTTGTACTCTGCATCTTTCTTGGTTAATTGATAAAAGGGCTTAATAATACTGGACAGAGTTGGAATGAATCTTCTGAGATAAGAAATTTTTCTAATGAATCCCTTCAGTTATTTAAGATCTTGGTTGGCCTGATGTTCAGTATTACCTTTATTTTATCTTCATCAATCTTGATTCCATCTATGTAAACTACGAAGCCAAGAAACTTGCCTTCTGTGATTTCAAATGCATATTTTAGCGGATTCATCTTGAGATCATACTTTTTGCATCTTTCAAATACTCTTCTCAAATGCTCTAAGTGTGATTCTCTTTTATCGAATTTTACCGCCAAATCATCGATGTAATCTTCAACATAATTATGGAATATATCATGAAATATTATTGTCGTCGCTTATAGATAAGTGGCTCAAACATTTTTTAATTCAAATAGCATTACAATGTAGTTGAAATTTCAAAATAAAGTCCTAAAAGCAATTTTCCCTGCATCTTCTAGATCCATCTTAATCTAGTTATAGCCACTTAATCCATCCATGAATAAAAATATTTCATAGTTAATGGTTGAATATTTCATAGTTAATGGTTGCATCAACAAGCATGTCTAGGTTTGGTAGCGGAAAATCATCTTTTGGGCATATTTTTTTTAAATCTTTGAAATCTACACAGATTCTGATTTGCCCATTCTTCTTTCTCACTGGTACTACATTTGCCAATATGCATGCATTTATGAATCTACTTTCTAGCATCTCCTCTATTTCTTTCTTAATTTGCAGTTGAATGTGATTGTTGAAGTTCCTTGCAGCTTATTTGACTGGCTTGTAGCTGAGGTTAATAGTAATTTTACGTGTAATTAACTTACCACTTAACCCCGAACACTTCTTCAGCTATCTTGGTGAAACGAAAAGTGGATGAATTCTTTGTCCAAAATAATCTGCTTTTTAGAAAAAGCTGTCAAGAAAAAGTCATGAGGTGCTTAGGACCCCAGTGAAATAAAAAGGGTCCTAAAAATAGTACATATTAGAGACTGTGGTAGTCATATAGGTGGAAAATACCTACTCGAGCAATTAATCACTATTGAATATAATTGGTCAACGGTGGAAAATGATGCTATGGAATTCGTTTGAAAATGTGACGCTTGCCAAAGACATGAAAACTTGATACATGTATCCACTATCGAAACGGAAAGTATCACATCATCTTGGCCATTCTACACTTGGTCGATTGATCTTATTGGACTAATCAGTCCTCTCTCAAAAGGAAATATTTGGATTCTGTCAGCTAAAGAAAATTTCATAAAATGGTCCGAGACCATATCTCTTGAAAGGGCCACTTCAAAAGTTGTTAGCCAGTTTGTGCAAGAAAATGTCATCTGTCGTTTTGGCATATCTTGGAGAATATTATTTGATAATGGGATACTCTTTATTGGACAACCCTTTGAGTCACTGCTGGAAAGATATCAAATCTTCAATAGAAAGTCCACTAGAAACTATCCTCATGGAAATGGAGCTATAGAAGCATTCAACAAAACTTTAATGGCTATCATTAGAAAAATGATTGAGGATAAATCAATTCGATGGGATGATTACCTACCTCTTATTCTTTGGACTTACAGAGTAACCAAGTATACTACAACTAAAGAGACTCCATTTTCTTTAGTATATGGAGCTGAAACTCTATAGCCCGTGGAATTAAACATATCTTCTACTAAGATGGCACTTCATAGAGCAAAAAAAATTTTGAGAGTTTGATCTCGAAATTTTGGAAGATGATAGAGCACAAGTACAAGATAGGGTATAAAATTATCAAAGAAAAATCATTTGAGCCTACAACAGGTTGGTACAAGTTAGAAATTTCAAAGAAAGTGACTTAGTACTCAAAGCTGCTGATCATGTTATGAAAGGAATGTATACTGCTAAGTTCACATCAAACTGGAAAGGACCCTATCAAATTGCAAATATCAAATCCAGTGGGTATTGTACTCTCAAAGACCTGGATACAGATACATTATCTGTACCTGCCAACCTCAAGTTCATCAAGAAATATTTCGTATAGTTTTCTAGACATGTCTATGACTAGAAACTATCTTTAATGAAATGTTCATAATGTAAATAAGTGGTTGGTATTAAATAATCTCTGGTTATATCTAACGGTCTCCGGTTCAAGCATAATTGGGTATGCATCCCAGCTTAAATGTAATTGAGTGTATATCCCATTCTAAAAGCATAGAATTGGGCACATACCCCAATCCAAAGATCTCAGGCCTGACAATTTCAAATTCAAAAAGTCTATCAATGAATTATCATTTAGTCCAATAAATATTAGGGACTATATTAAAACTTTCATTAGTTTTTTATTCTTCTCACTTCATTTATATTTTTTGATATCTTATTTTTGTTTTTACAAGGATCATTTTCTATTCATTCGTGTGCTTAATATGCAACTTTATACTGGAGTTCAAGAACTAAGAACTGGACTTAACCTTCTCAGCATCAAAGTTTGATGAGTTCACTTATTTCAAGAAGATCTTTTATACTCCACCAGCTCTCTACAAATAACTAATATTGGCAAGCAAACTAAGTATAATGAAGAATATTCAAGTCCATCCCCAAAGTATTGCTCACAACATATTCTTTTTCCTTTCTAGAGATTATTCTCACTAGGTTTTGCTTTATTAAGATTTTACGAGGTGTTATTTGGGTTAGGCCAATCCAATAAAAATGTTTCAGCATGATTATATAGAACCCAACTAGAGCTAGCAACCTGCTATTCCAAGCTTACCCACGATTCGTATCAGGCAGTTTTTGTAGATTAAAAGGATATGAGACTATTTTATAGGTGGGTACCAACCTAGTTGGGATATACTTATAAGGTGATGCTACTTCATTTTTTCTCAGAGATTCATTTATAAGAAGAAATTCTCTTTTCATCAGTGTGGTGATTCTAAGACATGATTGAAGACCATATTGATAAAATTTCATATTTATGAACTCATGGAACTTAATGTTTTGGGGTGTGACAAAATTTATACAATTAATCACTAGCTAAAATATTAAGTCACAAAATAATATGATGATTATGCAATATGAGGTCAACTAAGAAAATATAATCTGTTAAAATTTATTAGACAAAAGAGAATTTTGACATTCCCAAATATATGCCAATTTTTTATTAGAAAATTGACATATTTATTCCACATCATCATTAGCACCAGTCAAGAATGGTTGAAAGTTTCATTATATCACAATTTGCAAGATGACAATATTCCATTGAGTTTTTAATCACGTTGCTAGCTTCTACTAGAGGGGTCTTTGGATAAATATCTATTATATGAAGTATTAAAATATCTTGTTATAGTAACATGACACCAGTGGAAGAGTTGTTAATGAGGTGTAAATTAATTAGTTCTGGAAGCTTCTTTAAAGCTGACTAAGACTCCATATTAAGCCTATATATATCCTATGTAATCAAACTAGAAAGAAGAGAGAAGAAATGATGAATATTTTACACTTTCCTACTTTATCTACTTTGCCTTTGTCCTTATCATTCCTTACGCTTCCCTTATATGATTCACTAGCCGAAGCCACTACATCTCTATCTTCTTCTCATATTAATTGATACCTTATCATAATCCATTTATTCTTTTCTGTATAAAATGCTACCTTTTTTCCTATTTACTCCACCATAACTAAACTCCAATAACTATACTATTTACACATCTTTCTTACATCGTTAGCATTACCAACGACCATCCAAATTAGTCTATATATGTATATGTTTAATAAATAATTATCATATTATATTATTTTTACTATTGCACCATATTATCATCATCATCATCATTATTATTATTATCTATCACAGTTATTATTTTTGTAGGTTTTGAAATACTGAGCTACTCGCCTCATCATTTTTTATGTTATACATTTTTGCAGGATGCTAACTCAATAACAATATATATTGTATTAACATAACTCCTAACGTTTAAATTATACATTTCAAATACCCACAGATCCATGAAGATGAGTTGTTAAGTAAGTTAAGTCGTGTAATACGACCCTGTTTACAACCGTCCATATTATTTTCAGTATTTTAAATATCTGTAGAACCATAATTATGAGTTATTTAGCAAGCTGAGTTGTTTAATGCGACCATTGTTTGTAACTGTTTACGTTAAATTCCACACTTTATATTTCTGTTATTTAAATTTCAAGTATACTATTCTAATAAAATTGTAACTATTGATATGTGGTGCTAGACCATGGCCCACAGAGTTATTATTTATATTTAATTGATATTATTATTAACTAATCTTTTGCAAAAAAGCACCATTCCTCATAATACATTGTATCCTGGGAGATGGATGCCTAACGACTTCAAACACCCATCAAGAGGAGCCGAATCTATTTTAAGAAAATTGTGTGATAAACAAGTCTCAGTTTCTCATTATAATTTGAGTGTTCTACTGTTAGTATTGTTACTATTATTTTGTTATTGAAATTCAAGTAGTTTGTTTGTTCCTTTACATGTAATTATATGCATATTTTGGCTAACATAAACAATGAACAACTCCTCACAGGTGTAATATAGGTCTAGAGCCGTGCACCATAAAGATTTTAGTTAGTCATTTGATTAATAAGCAATGCTTAAGCATCAAAGTTGCTAATATTTATACTTATTTACTTCTGGTATATGCTGTGATTGATATAAGCACAAATCTAAATTGATTTTATCTTCAAATCATAATAGGAATATGAGAAACAAGCAACAATATGTATTAGAGATATGCTAAATATCAGTTCTTCTATTTTCGATGATAATCTTAGCTAATTTTAACTTAGTTACATATGCTTTGGGTCTTTGAAATTGTCAGATAAGAATTCTCTAAAAAAATAAGTACACAAGAATGTATATTATAAAATGATAATGTCATGCCTCATACACATGTGATTTATCCACCCAATTGGTGAATAATTCATTCAATCTATTCATGCTAAGTTTCAATTTACCAATTGAATATTAACACATTATTTGGCATGTCAGGTGTAATAAAAAATGGTATAAATGTGGTGGGATTATCCAATAATTTTTTATCTTCTTCTTGAGAGACTTTTTCTTCTCTATCCCTTTTTACCTCCTAAGTCTGACTTGTCTAGTTTTCCACACCATTAG
The DNA here is from genome assembly GCA_002914845.1 of Trema orientale. Taxonomy (NCBI): domain Eukaryota; kingdom Viridiplantae; phylum Streptophyta; class Magnoliopsida; order Rosales; family Cannabaceae; genus Trema; species Trema orientale. The sequence continues at coordinate 109,835 of JXTC01000634.1, forward strand.
ATAGGGAGATCCTACAAGTAGGAGCTTTCTTTTTTACTTTCTTTTCTATTTTAATCAATCATCCCTATGTGCGAAGGTATATCTTTAAGTCTAAACTTAAATTTATAGACTTAAATATATAGGCATTTTGTCACATCGGTCTAAATCTATGCGAATTTGTATGGTGCTGTTTTATATATAAAACATTCAAAAGTCCAAATCTAAAATATTTATCCAGTCTTGTAGCAATTCTTCATAGTATTAATTGTAAGAGCTAACTTTGGTGGCGCATAAAAGATGAATGCCACGGATCTCTTATAAAACTTTTCTTGTACCTCTTCTTGGGTTTTGTATTTCTTCCTTGATGATTATGTAATACAATAGTTTTTGTCTATTATTTATTAACTACTATGGGTACTTATTAATTCGATTTTTGGCATCATATTGGTTATTATAAATTTATTATGTACTTGTTGATTAGTGAATGAATTGTTGTAATTAAGAAAAAAAAGAAAAATCATTTGGAATATTTTTTGAATAATGATATGGTGCACAACACTACATGATGTGTCAGTTTGTCATTGGTTAATTATAATTATAATTTAAGTGAGACTTGTATGAGATTTAGTTTATTAATCAAAATCATCTAATAACAGACAGATACGTTATTGTAATATTGGTACCACTAATACTCCATAATATTACTTATATTTTTTACACATAAAAAAAAAAATGTAAGGCCTGTGAGACATTATTATTTCCCAGGTGGCTTTATTCCCTACACAAAGCATAGGTTGGTGGTCAAACAAGTTTTGAAACATGTGAGCTTTAATTACAAAACTTTATTTTATTTCCTCTAAAATTAGTTGTTAGTGTATTTTAAAATGCCAAAAAGTGCTCCTACTCACCGACTTTAAAACCAATCTACATTGGACACGGCACACAAATCGTGATCGAAGCTTAAAATAGATCTTGAACTACCCAGTCATCAGTCAACCTTCGTACTATAGAAAAGAAATAAAATAAAAATAGAAATATTATTATTTAGTTCGGAAATCCTAATGAAATCTTTATGTTACAACTTATTTCAGAAAATAATTATAAATATATACTCAAACTATTTTAAATAACCTGCGTCTCCAAATTAAATACTATTCCAAAAGGGTTATAACCAAAAACCCAAAGAAAAAGAAAAAAAAAAGTACAAAAAAATTTGCAAAACTGGGTCACCCCCACGCCTAAAATGGAGGACAGGATAGCATATTCATCATAATGACCTTAAACTCCTTTGTCCCTAAAATCCTATCATATAACATGACGAGGGTAAAATTGTCTTTTAAAGGTCAGTGCGAGAAACAACTAGGAAACTTTAAAATAATAATAATAATAGTTATGATATTAAGAAAAACAAATAAAAAAAATTCCCATTAGCCATAGCCAAAATCAAACTTATATAAAGAGCCTAAACATAAACCATATCTCACAAAACTCGACTCAGTATTCATAATTCATATTTCATAGTCTCAGTCCCTCCACTACTTTCGCCACTCCTGTAACTGAAATTTTGTGAAGTAATGTTCTGGACAGCTTCTTCTGGAAGAAGCAAATTGGAAAGGTGCAAAAATCAATTATCAGGTGCGGCAGAGAGTAGAATAGTAGAAGATCAGACGATCATGAAGAGACTACAGCGTCGTGACGATGATGATGACGATGATGATCATGATCACGATGGGGTGATGAAGAAGAACAATTTTTGCACGAGGCACGTGAGAGACCCGTGCCGATCGTTTGGGAGAAGGTGTAGTTTGCTGGTGAAAGAGCAGAGAGCCAGGTTCTACATCCTCCGCCGTTGCATCACCATGCTCTTGTGTTGGCACGAGCGTGGAGACCCTTAAATTAATTTTGTAGGGGAAAAAAAAATTAGAAATCACTTTTTGTTTTTGTTTTTTTTTTTTTGTTTTTTTTTTTGGGTTAAAGATTGGGATGAATATGTGAATGTTTTAGCATACAAGAGCAGAAGAGAAGGGTTTTTGGGAAAATTTGTTAGTTTCTTACCCCAACAGAAGGAAAAGAGATTAATGTAGAATGTAGCTAGCTAGTCATGGTAATTATAAATACTATAGATGTGTTATATATTTCATAGATTTTGTTCTTCTACAGATGGGAATTTTGTCTTTCTTTTTGTCTTGAGGCGTATATAATAATGCTAATTTCTGCTCCTTTGTGGTTAATTATTATTAATTAGTGTTCTAATTTGATTCCACTGGTTTTTGATTATTTGCCTTCTCAAAATTCAATAGCAGGGTTCCAAGAGAAGAGTGATTTTTGAGAATTAGCATCAATTTCATATTTTTATGGTGTAGAGATATGAGTTTTTTTTTTTTAAAAAAAAAAAAAACAAAGTGTTGGTTTCTTTAAATTTTTTTTTTTTTTCAATTCTCCAATAGCTAATTAATTAATTCCAATTAATCTTTGGATTTGCTTTTTTTTTCTCTCTCCCTTTTTTTTTTTTTTTTAGTTGAGGGCATTTGGAGTTTGGACTTGTAATATGCTACAGTTGTTTGCAATTGCTTGACATTCTTATTATTATTCGAAACCGGAATATAATTTATCTTTCTTTTTTTTTTAACTTAAATTGATCATTATCTATATTCGATTCTTATTTTTCTAGTTTTCCCCCATTTTTGGTTTAAGCATGATATGGAAAATTTCCAGGAAAAAGGTAATTATTAATTTCCTTCCAAATTAACTTCTTATTATTATTTTTTGGAATTTATGAAATTTAAAGTTTGTTTTGGTTCAGGCTTCATATAGAAATTTGCAAAGACGAAGGAACCTAAATTTGGGCAAATTATGATACGTAATAGTGTAATTCACTGATTAATTTTGGCAAAAAGTAGCCCTAATAAGAAATAAATTAAAATTTTGGTGTCTGGCTTGTATATCGTTATTCATTTAGTTACCTTTCTTTTCCCCTTTTTAGGGAAAACGTGGAAATTCTTTTATTGAATCACCTTAACAGTGTTTTTTTAGTTGGAAATTATTTTATTAGTTACCTTAGTTGTACAAATTAGTTGCAAACTTCATGATAAACTCGGTTAATTGTGGCTTTTTTTTTAACCCCCTCATGTGGATCTTGTTGTGGCAGATATCAATACTTTGATGAGTTTAGGTGGGTGTAGTTCCTGTACTTTCATTTCCAAAACTGGAACTAGTTGTATTGCTCGTATTGTAGTAAACATATTATCTAAATAAAGAATTTTCACCTTCCCAGAAAAAAAAAAAGAAGAAAAAGTTAAAAACTATTTACCTTAACAAGAACAAAGGGAATTAAATTTGACAAAAGGGATCATGATCTGAGGGGTTACTAAAAGCATTAAAGGAGAAAACGTACATTAAATTTACTTATTAGCAAAGTATAGGAGAAAAGATTGAAAATATATTGGATATTATTGATATCAATCGACATAACAATAGTCAAATTCAATAGAAGATAATTGTGATTGAAGAGACAGACATGTGATTGTGTTCAAGAATACTGTTAATATTCATCAACTTAATCATATCACCAAGACACCAACAACCTTTGAGTAAGAAATAATAAGGAAATACATATACTAAAAATAAAAATAAAAGAAATCCAAATTCAACAACCTTCATTTCAATGCTTAAATAACAATATTTGTTATACCAATAATAAATAGGGATGTGAATATAAATTGTTTTTTATTCTTTTTCTCTCTCTCACACAAATTCCGGTAGTATTTTCCTAGTTTTTTTTTTTCTTTCATTAATCCTTTTTTTATGTGAAACTTTTGTTCTCATAAATTTATTCTTATAGGAGTTTTATGCTACCAGGTTTTAGATATGTATATATTTTATTTGTTTCATTTATTGCCTACTAGATTTTAGATTTGTGTAGGTTTTGTTTATTTTGTTTATTTTTCTTTTTCTTTTATGTTTTTCTTCTAGATCAAAATCTTCTATGATCTAAATCTGAAAAAAATTTAATATTAATGATACACGATTCACAAAAATAGAGTCTCTCGAGGTTAGTACTATACTTTGAGATGATGAAGATCTGGATCTTATGGTGTTTCTGATTCATTGTTCACGTAGTAGAAATTGATTTTAAGGTTATTGTCGATGTGGTGAATTTATCTAATGGTATGTCTAGCAATACTATTGGTTATACGAACTCTTTGTTAAGAAATATTAGTGGCAGTTCTTATCATTTTATCTTTGTTCTGATAATGAAGCGGCTCATACACAGATTAGTTTGTTCAGTATTCATAATTTATTTTGTAATTGGGAAATTTCTAATTTTATAATACTCAGTTGGTTTATTTTAATAATAAATTTCATTTATACGTTAGAAAAAACAATAAGCAGGGATGTATTACCCATTTCTTTTAAATTTTTTATTTTTCTCTTTGCTAATTAGGAAAGAATAAGTCTGATTTTAAATTTCTTTCAAATTGTTATATTTGAACAAGTCTCTTGTTTTATTTGAGAGTGTTTATAAAAGTTTTTTTTTTTTTAATCTCTTATACAAAGTACAACTTATCATGGTATGATAAATTGTATGCTTTTCGGTACAAAATGAAGGAAATCTCATCTAAATCTTATGTACTGATTGACATCTATTATCGAATGAAATTGATTTTCTGAAAAAAAAAAATGGCACGAATAAGATTGATTTTAAATTAGCAAGATTCATTTCAAATTTAAAACTACTCATAAAAAAAATTAAAAGGCGCACTATCTATATCCAAGTTAAAAAAAGTCTTAGCATATAATTCGAATAATACCTCAAAAGTTGCTTCAATTCAAACCTCCGAATCCGAAATCATCCAAAACGAATAAAGTCATCTTAACATCAAATCCATAAATATCGGGGAAAAAAAAAAACAGAATAATTTTTTTAGGAAGGGGAGAATCATATCAGAAGGGGAAAAAAAGGGTAAAAATGAAAAGAAGGGGAAGAAAGGCAGCCGACAGTGAGAATCCTTGGAACAGTGGGACATAGTACAGTTTCACAGACCACATTTGGCATTTGCTTTACTTTTTTCGATTGCCCCCTCGTGCGGCCCTTCTCGTTTTTCCATTGCCCTGGGCCCACTGTACTCAATTTTTTTTTCCTCTTTTTTAAAGGGTAAAACTCATTTTTAATCTTCGAATTTTAGACCTAATCTCAGCCTAGAATTATTTCAAATTCTTATTTCTGCTCTTAAGCTATAAATATCTCTATCTTAGCACAACACAATATCATCAAAGCATCTTATTTAAATCTCTACAGTCGCTTTATTGTTAAAAACAAACAAAAAATTGCATATATCACTTACCTTTCAACAAAAGAGCATACATCACATGAGGAGGCCTTTAATAAAAATATCTTAAGATGTAAACAAGACAAATATGTGATAGTATAATTTTTTTTTTTTTAGTTAAAAAATATATAAATAAAAAAATTTATTTTGGTACAAAAATTAGTGATACCTTCTAATCGCGATTTAGCTTCAATTTTATTTTTTTTTTTGATCTTCTTTAATCTCATAATATTTTGCCAGTATTATTTTTTAGGGAAAAAAACAGATTAAGTCAGTATTACATTAAGCTCAAATATAGTACCAAGACACTGTTAAACTAAGTTTAGATATAATTAGAATGCATTTCTTTTCAAATACTAAAGTCAAATATTTAAAAAAAAAATAAAAATAACTTGAGATGTTTATGCCAAAACATAAAAAAGCAATGTATCCTAATTATATGTGAATTTAATATCACATTCACATAGTATGATGAGTCTAAAGATGATTCAAAAAAATTTTGAAACTAAATCATGAGTTCCATAAGGGATCACTAATTCTTGTATCAAAATAAATTGTTTAAAATATTTTTAAATAAAATAAAAAAATTGTGTTATATTATTTTATTTTGTCTTGCAAATTACTTATTATTATGAGTGACACATGTTTCTTTTTTTAATTTTTTAACAAAAGAAACCGTAAATATGAAAATGTGACACTTTGACGGTTTGCGTGCTAAGACATGGATATGTTAAAATTTGGGGCAAAATAGAATTTTATAATAATTCATGGCCAAGATAGGGATCTGTCTAATTCGTTCATAAAGGAAGTACGATGGAATAACTAAATTGGGAAACTTTTATATATCAGAGCTCTTAAATAAGTCATTTTTAAAAAATCAAAGGCCAAAATGAGATTCAGTCTAAAGTTCAGGTGTTAAAAATGAGTTTTATCTTTTTTTTAAGTATATATTTCATTATAATTTTAAAAGGCTATAAAAGTAAAGGACAACATATTCAGGTAATTTGAAGTGATTTTGCATATCCAATATGATAAATAAATTATTCATAAAGTAGATTGTCCAAAAACTCTAATAACATAATAATAGTAATTCTGACTCGAATGACAAGTTCCTTACGGAGAGAAACATCAACCTAACATAGTATTATATTTAATTAATATAATATAGAGATATAGTGTATCAAATATGACCAAAAAGTGTAAATGCCGTAGTTTGTATTTGTAGTAGATTTTGTCATATTTGCCTAAGTGTAAATGCCGTAGTTTGTATTTGTAGTAGATTTTGTCATATTTGCCTAACATGTTTTATTCTTTTTCAAGGTTGACATTACGCTTAGAGACAGTCAAACAAACACTATATTTCGTGGTATAATAACCCCGATTGATTGTTTTTTAACTTTCACAATTACAAAAGGTATATAACATTATCATCCTATTAGAAAGTGCAACAATATTATTAATTCAATGCATATATCTTGGGACTTTATGTTAGGCATTATTCTGATATATATTTGTTTTCTAAGGATTTCTTTTATACATTCCGTTTTTCAAACATAAGTTCTTTTCCCTCCTGAATAATTGGGAAACGGAGAAAAGAAAGTTAATATTGAGGGACGTTAATATCCTTAACATATTAGTAGATATTAGAAAAAGAATCGTGATTAGTATTCGATTCCTAGTTCCTACGTACTAGTTTGGTAATCACTTAAATCAAATTCCAGATTCTCATTATCTTTCATATTTCTTTCTAATCCCATGTCTTGTCTTTAGTTCATTCTTTTTGAAATTCACCTTGCACCACAATTAAGTTATAACCTATTGATGATTAACTTTACATAGCTTCATAAACATAAACTACTGATATCATTCTATGACTATCAACTTATTAATATATATAAATTTATCTACACTTACAAAAAAAAAAAAAATCCCGTAAGAGGAACAAAAGTAGTTCTTATTTAATATAAAAATATAATTTTGAATAATAATACGATTTTGTATTTGATTGAATATATTACCATTTATAATGTAATTATTTAAGTAGTGATTTTTTTTTTTTTTTTGCAGAATCAAATAATGCAGTTTATGTTAAAAAAATGGATAAATATTCCAACAGCAAAAAAAAACAATTGCAAGATTTTATGGCTTAATGCTCCCGACCAAGGGAGGATATATTTGTTATTTGATTAGTCTAATCCAAATAGCGGTAGTGCACAATTCAGCGCGGATTAAGGCCACGTGGGACCAGCTCCAATGCCCGACACGTGGGAAAGGGCCTAACTGGCTTGGTATCAAATCAGTGACAGGCATTAGCTGAATAATTGTGATGTTTTTCTTCTTCGTCCAGTGGCAGCACTAGTTCAACCTTTGAAAATAATAAAATCTGGCTTACACATTATCGTCATCATATTAACACAACCTTCTTTTTTTTTTCCCTCGCAGTTACAATTTTATTACATTTAGTCCATAACATGTACAAAAAAAAAAAAAAACATGTAAGTACTCGTGTCAAAAATTAAAATTTGTGTTATATGACATTAAGCAAGTAATATTTAATATATCAATTTCACTTTTCAATTGGTTTGACGCAATGTTTAATTACGAATAATTATGAATTTTCGACTATGAAAGTTAAATGAAAAATAAAAATACGTTCTCATAGAATTCAAGTTGGTCCTTAAAATTTTCTTATTTCTTTCATAATTCGAGTTAGAACTTTTCTCAATGAACCACTTATAGTTTACAGCAGACTATAACTTGCTAACCGTTAAAAATCGAGACTTAATTATAAGAAAAACAACAAATCGTACTTAGAATTAGACCAGCTTAGATTAAAACTTTTAAGTAACTTAAGAGTTTTAGACTTTCTATATCTTAGAACAACAGTATTTGATGACTATAATGTTCATTTTATAGGTTAATAATAACTTATTTTTCCTGTTATTAATTAACCGCTTTGTTTGTTATCATCAAACCGGGCCCTATATCTACCATGCATACAAATAATCAAAAGTAATATACAAAAACTGTTGCACCACATAATAAAGATACCAAAGATACATCCGATCAAGTTCAATGATATATTTTTTTGGTTTCCAACTTAGATTCGATAACGACATAGCTTAATGACTTTTAATAAGTGCGTTTGAAAAGCTCTTGAGAAAGGCAAACGAAAGAGTCTTCAGTGCAAGAATATGAACTATTTGGTATGCAAAGGCAAGAAACGTTACTTTCCATGTCTCACTCAGCTAATATATCCAAGAAAAGAAAATTAGACAAAATATATAAAAATTAAAAGGAAAAAAGATAGTTATGATAAGTTTACATTAACTGGCCAAAATTAGACATATGTTTGGGTGATACTTTGGAGTTGATATTGATAAGACTAACCAACTTCTAAGGGGACAATCCCACCTGAAGTTTAGAAAAATAATGAGACTATTTCCTCAGAAAAAACACCTATTTTTTCTTTTACACAATATAAAGACATTTACCTTTCGCTATCTAATTTCTATCCATATCTTGGCTTGGTAACATCCTAGTCTTGTCAAAACCCAATCTTTACACTGTAGTTGGTGGAACCAACCGACTTTGAAAAAAACATTTTTTCACATGAAACTTGAAACCCTTCTTGTCATGAGTATTACAGATCATATTCCATTTTTTTTAATTTAAATAATTATTCCCAAGTTTTATTTTCATTTCCAAGTGCAATTCTTTAAGTTAGTATCATCGAGTTAATAGTACCAAAAAAAATTCTAGGTCCAGAATTTCTACTAAATATTTCCTATTCCCGAAACCCTTTTAGTATCATTTGTATTTCATATAATTGACAAATCTCGTTGACTTTGTTAAAGAAAAAAAAAAGGTCTCATTGACTTCTTCAAGTGATATTTTATCACTTATATTATAACCGCAAATATTACTTATTTATGTACACACTTAGGTGACTTGCTTATTAAGCTAGTGATGATAACTTTTTCTATTTATACGTGCTTAATTAATTAACAACAAAACCTAATTAAAAGTCCGAGATTGGAACTCTACTTATGAGTCTCATCGTATAATCTTTCATAGCATAACTAATCTTCAAGTATTGTTCAGCCGAAAAAAAATGAAAACTAATGTTAATCGCGCATGCAACTAGCTACTAGTAGTTAGTTGGAGCTCAATTACTTGGGTTCTTAAAAAAAATAATTACAGGCAAAGCCCATAATATTATACTCCCACTTCACCTAACTCAATTGGCTGGGTTGATATATAGAGAGAGAGATTTTATAGGGGACATTCCATACAGCTATTACACATTAATTAGAGACCATATGTAATGGTAGGATATGCCTTTCTTGTCTCAAATGTGACAAACAACTATCGTGTCTCAAGTATGCATATCCCCATTAACTTATGTGTGTAATGTATTAATTTTGACCAATTTTTTTCCTTCATCTTTGGTGGCATGGAAAATTTTGAAACGTAGGACCCCTTTTTCAGAATTATTTGGTAGAAGGATAATGTTTCATGTTTTCAGATTAATTGGACATAGACACACTTTGAGCTGATCATGCATATATGGTCTGCATCAATTATTTCATTTGATTGATACAAAAATTTAAATTGTAAAGGGTTTGCACGCTAAAAAACATGATAAATTAATTAATATAAGTGAAATTCTTATATGGTGACAGATGTCATCAATCATTACTCCAGCACACTTCTTGTATTTTTTGAAAAGAATCAAATGCAAGTACTTTCGTAGTACTAATTAATTACTACACTTGTTATATATTGGAATATTATAATATAAAGATATAAATGAGGGATATAAGTAATTAATAGATATATATATATTTATAGTTTGTCACACATTTTTCCTGTATATATAGGTATGCAGATAGTTATTTTCAATAAATATTTGTTAAATTGTCGTGTCAAATGAAACCATTTTGTATAGGACATGCCTAGAGGAACTTAGCACTACTGATTTCAAATACATAATTTTTCTAAATTAAAAAATCTATTTTGTTTTTCTTTCTTATTTTTCTAAATTAAAAAATCTATTTTGTTTTTCTTACTTTCTTTAACAAATATAGATAAAGATAATTACCAATCAACCACTAATTTCTAATGAATTCTAATTTATAAAAGGTTGTTTAGCAGAAATGAGAAAAATAAGAAATTAAGGAGGAGAAGAAGTAGAATTCTATATATATATATGTATGTTGTCAATCAATGTTTCTTATTATTAATTAGTTTTCTTAAAAAAGTAACGTTCATTCAATTGAAGAATTTCTTTTTGCTGAGAAATATACTTCAGGCATAATATCTGGAACAAAATCTTATGAAGAACTAAGTTCATTCAATAGTACTCAATATGGCCCCAATTAAAATCATCTAGCTACATATAGATAAAAGAATCTTCCAAGTTATAAGGACGAAGTGGATTAGTTCAAGTAGTAAAAATACCCACTATTCAGGATCTCGGTCCTAGGTTTGAGTCACAATATGAATAGNAAAAAAAAAAAAAAAAAAAAGAAAGAATCTTCTAATTTGCATTCAAGACCATAAAATTTTGACGCAAAATATTATTATTCTAAATTTATTGCCAAAAGTAGCAGATAATATTTTATATTTATTTATTTGTGTAAATCGAGTAACAGTGGATTAGATAATATGAAAAAGACCAAACCCACTTTTTAAAGCAACCTTAACCAAGACAAGATTTAAAAATGGGTCCGCTTCTGTTTTGAATACAATTCGATTGTATAATTTGTTCCAACCCAAAGCACGATCCTAGCGAGGTTGTAAAATTTGCTAGAAATTGAAAATAGCCAAAGGGGTGAAATATGTATAACGAAAGGATATATCTTTTGATGGTATATATCTTCCCTTCAAAAAAAAAAAAAAAAAAAAAAAAAAGACCTTTTGGTGGTATCTATATAAAAAGATACAACTTTTTATTCGTATCTATATAAAAGGATATAACCATTACTGGTACCTATATAAAATGTTATAACATTTAGTTGGCATTTACTAAATTGAAAAGGATGCAATCTTTAGTAAATATTCATTCATTATAAAATAGTAAAATATTGAATAGACATGTCTATTGATCAAGTGATATGTCTCCCAATGACCCAAAAACACCAACTTGGCTATAAATAGAATAAGAGAATATCCAAATTTACGATGCTAATCAGTTTCATAGAGTGTTTAGGATATTTACCACAATTATTCTTTATTGAATATTATGAATTTATTGTATCTTGGAAATAATTTGTCATCAGAAAACCCGATAATAAACTTCATTTAAGTTCAAAAACTTCATATGAGTGTGGATAAATAAGACCTTAAGAAAGTAGATTACTACACCTCAAATCTACAAACTTTCCTTTATTTTATTTATTTTTCCAAACAGCTTAATTAGATATTTCATTTTCCCCAAAAAATCTTAAGTGTTATTTATAGAATAAGAACTGTAAGTGATGGACATACAAAGCTTTTGAGATTTGGCTTAGAAGAAGTAATCTTTTGGTGGCAAAGCGATTATCAAGGTACTAAGTTCCAATTTCCTAAATCTTTATACATCTGTATAAACTGAAAATGATACATAATGCATATTTGGAATTATATGAAATGATACATAATGCATATTTGGAATTATATAAAGGCTATACATGTAAATTATTTCTTATGTTACACGTGTATGTATTTGGTATATGGTGATTTTAATTCCTATAGTAGACTAATTGGATATTTTATAACCCAATCTGATGATAATTGAAAAGCGAAGATAGTACTATATTATGAATTATTTTACTTTTTACGAGTTTGTATGTACATAAAAAAAAAATATTACGTGTACTCTCCATCTTGTTGGATTTTATTTCATTGACATGGGTTATTAAATTTAAAAAGAAAGATACGAATTCTTCAAATATCCTAAATTCTCTTTATGTTTGATACTAAACCTCATAATCATATATGTAAAAATTATAATGTTGTAGATAATTAATGAATAGATATTTGTTTTCTATTTTGCTACTTGATGTTGCCATATAAATTATTTTTGTTTAAGAATTGATAGTAAGTAGGTAGTAAGTAGAATGAAATTTGGTTTTTCTATATTTATCTTGAATTTGATTATTATTATTATTATTATTTTGGAACTTCAAGAAATTGAAGGCTAAATGTGTAAGGATATGATTTTGTGAAATTATATATATATATATATATATATATATCATATGTGTATATATGTAGACACATGAAGATATATATATATATATTTCATTTGATTATATGATATATTAATTGACATATGAGTATACAATTAGATCAACTTTTTCTTTTATTTTAGATCTGTTTTGATAATGGGAATGTCATATATGTTTGGATGCTATTATGAATGTTGAATAATTGTGTTGTCACACATTAAAATTTATGTGTATATTTTTTTATTCATAGCGTAGCATGTTTATCTGTTATGTATCTTATTGTTGGTGAGTTCTTCTACCAACTGTCCACGTGTCCCTGCTGCTTCCGTTGACTATGCTCTTGATTCTGAAAGGAGAGACGGCGGTTGCCACCTGCAAAACTCTCCGATGCTTAAATTAGATACGTCTATCTCTTTTCTGGAGCTAAATAGCAGGAAAAATATCTAACCTGTTACTAAGATGATGTGCTATATTTATACCCCAAGATTGGGAACTTAGTGGTCCCTAATTTCAGGATCAGTTACCTCATTTCATCATCATGTCTACCGGAAATTACGGATTATGGATATTGCAATCTCTCCTGAATTGATACAAACTGTCCTCCACGATCTTCTCTGATACGCGTCCAGAAGGAAAGATCGTGGTTGTATACTGCTCTGTTAAATTAGTTCACCTAATATACATGGTGGCCACAATGTAGCATTAAATACTCTGACTGAATCTGTGACTGAATGTTGTTTGTAAGGATAGTTAATCGAAGACTCCCCAGGACTTCCGACCCTCCAGGCCTTTCGAAAGGAGGTCTGGGATTAGCTGACCCTGCCTAGGGTCTGTCTAATGTGAACCTGAGAATGGATCAGCTCTTTCCTACATGGATTAATGGATTCGTACTATATCACGCAGGACTCACGTGCTGTTTTAAATAATCTTTCTGGGGATCCATATTGAGTTTACTCTTTTCTCGCCACCTATTCTATTGCCCCTCAGTCCACGTGGCAAGTATTATAGAAATGGGCCTCACACTTATTGTTGATATACATAAAGTTTATGAGATTTTGATTGCATAAGAAATTTTAAAATTTTCTCCCAAAAACAAATATGGTATTGTCTGTTTGTGTGAGGACCCTTGTGATAATGATATGGTTTTGGATTGTTGGAACCCAATGAACAAGTTCTTTTATCCTAAGGAGATACGATACATAATATGTGGCCATAAATTCTTTGAGCCTAAGATAAGAAAGGATTAATCAAAAATCATATATAGGCATTATCAAGATGATAATATAAATGAGCAAATTATTTGACGAAAAATCAATAGACCAAGTTGAGAATGCATCTAGTGGAATGGCTCTGAAATCCTTTTTTAAAAGAATTAAGGTAATGCCAACTCAACTTTGTAATAGAACAATTAGTATTCCAAAATACAAATAAGTTACTGATAAGTGATTAGATAGCTAGGCACTGAAATTTTTCTGCAGTCTCTTTTAGGATTTTCAATGCAAATAGATATATTTTGAGATTGAATATTAGTTCTTAATGAAGTTCTATTTTTGTATGTGTTTTAAGTAGCTAAGATTATATGTAATGAAGTTCACCTATGTGAACATAAAAAATGATGCCGTTTCTTACAAGAGTTAGGGTTTACTCTTTAAAAATTCATGAAGCCAAGATTGAACACAAGACCATAATAATGCTAACATAATTTGAAACATCTCATAAAAACTGAGATAGCTCATGTGTTTCGATATTAACATATAAAAACAAGATTCAATGCTTAGCACATTTGTCTTATGAATACTTTGAAATTCAAGTAATGATTGAAGGTTCAAATCTAAAGATACTTTTCATTCAAAAAAAAAACCTTTGGTGGTATCTATGTAAAGAGATACAACTTTTGAACACTAGTGGTACTATATGAAAAGTTACAACATTTGGTTAGCACCTACTCAATTAGAAAGAATGCAAAGAAAAGATGTAAACTTTAGTAATCCATTCATTATAAAATGGTGTAATAAATAGACATGTCTATTAATCAAGGGACATTCTCTAAATGAAAAGGCACCAACTTGGCTATAAATCATATAAGAGAATATCCAAATTTACAATGCTAATCAATTTCACAGGGTGTGTAAAATGATGAGTACGAAAAGAAAAAGGAAATATTTTGTGGACTTATTTTATTCATTCTATTGCCATATATATATAGGCAGATTACAAGTTTCAAATGTACACAAGAATAAGAAAAAAATAACAACTCTGTTATGGAACTAAGGCCTAAAATATTGGACAGCTATGAACTTTTGACTTTGTCAAATAACAAAATTTCAAAAAGCTAATAACTAAAATACTAAAAAATTGGACTGTTATATTGGACTCCTTAACTCTCGTCCAATACTCCCCCTCAAGTTGGAGTGAGAATTGAAATGTAAAGAACACCCAACTTGCGAAGTAGTCGGCGATAAGCGTCACCTCTAAGTGGTTTGGTAAAAAGGTCTGCCAATTGGTCACTAGATCGTAAATAGGAAGGAACAAGAAGGCCTGCTTGAATCTTTTCTCGAACAAAATGACAGTCAATTTCAATATGTTAAGTGCGTTCGTGAAATACTGGATTTTCGATGATGTGAATAATAGCTTGGCTATCACAATGAACTGGGATCGGGTGTGAATGATTAATACCAAGATCCGAGAGTAGATATTTTAACCATTGCAACTCTGAAGTAAGTGCAGCAAGGGAACAATATTCTGCTTCTAAGAACGAGAAACTGTTGGTTGTTTCTTAGTTTTCTAATAAATAGGACTAGAACCTAATATGGTAAAATATCCAGTAGTGGAGCGACGAGTGATAGGACAACCGGCCCAATCAGAGTCAGCATATCCAACTAAAGTAAGAGAACTAGATGCAGAAAGAAACAAACCTTTATCAACACTTCCTTTAAGATAACGAAGAACCCGGTTGGCAGCATCAAGATGAGAAGAATATGCAGATTATATGAATTGACTGAGAGTGTTGACAACATATTGAATATCAGGTCGTGTAACAGTGAGATACAAAAGGCGACCCACGAGTCGATGATAGACCGCAGGATCGGGAAGAATGGTACTGTTTTTTGGTCGTAAATGAAGATGTTGCTCCATAGGAAAATCCGATGGTTAAGAACCCATCATACCAGAATCAGATAAGATATCAAGAGTATATTCTCATTGACACAAAAAAATTCCTTGTTTAGAGCGAGATACTTCAATACCTAAAAAATAACGAAGATTGCCAAGATCTTTTATGGAGAAGGGTTGAGCAAGAAACTGTTTGATGTCAGAGATGACATCATCATTATTTCCGGTAATAATGATATCATCGACATAGACAAGAACAAAAAATAGAAGTTTGATTGCGAATATAAGTAAAAAGACTATAGTCTGAAATAGATTGGCAAAAACTGTGATGAATAAGAGTGGTTGAGAATTTGGAGAACCATTGACGAGAAGCTTGTTTAAGACCATAGATAGATTTATTTAATTTGTATACACGAGTCTCCCCCTTACAGGAAAATCTGAGAGGGAGTTTCATATAAACTTCTTCATTGAGATCTCTTTGGAGAAAAGCATTGTTGACATCAAGTTGGTGCAATGACAAATTTTTAATGGTAGCAATGGAGAGAAGAAGACGAACAGTAACTAGTTTGGCCACAGGTGTGAAGGTATCATGATAATCGATACCTTCTACTTGAGTATAACCTTTGGCAACTAAACAAGCTTTATATCTCTCAATAGAACCATCAGACCAATATTTAATTTTATAAACCTATTTACGACTAATTGGTGTTTTGTTTTTGGGAAGTGAGCACAGAGACCAAGTGTTGTTTGATTCAAAAGCTTGAATTTCTTTGGCCATGGTATCACACTATTTGTCAGATTTCATGGCTTGAGAATAAGATCATGGTTCTTGATTTTCAATGACATTAGTTAGAAAGACACGATGAGAATCATTGAGATGAGACAAAGAAAAATAATTTGCTAGCGGAAAATCAGTTGAAAATGAAATATGATTACAAATGTAATCCTTGAGATGACTTGGAGGACGACGAATTCGTGGAGGAAGATTATTAATAATAGTAGCAGGTGCCGTTGAGAAAGTGTCCTCAGAATTAGATGGAGAATTGGCTGAGCTATCAAGCCGAGAAGATGTGGGAATAATCACTGTAGAATCATTTGAATAATCAACTAAATGATGAGAAATAGATTCACTAGAAGAAACATCAGTGGAAATAATCGGTGGTGTAATGGGGTAGTCAAATGTTCCATCATCATGAATTGGAGTACTAGCAATTGAATTTTTAAATGAGGGAGATGGAAGGTCATGATATGGAATGATTGACTCATGAAATATGACATCACGAGAAACATAGATTTGGTGGGTTTTGAAGTCATATATGCGATATCCTTTTTGACCATAAGGATAACCAACAAAAATACCAGGTTTTGCTCGCTCATCAAATTTATGTTGAATACTCATATTTTTAGCAAAACATAAACACCCAAAAACTCGAAGAGATGAATATGAAGGAACGGTTCCAAGCAAAACTTGATGAGGTGATTTATATTTTAGAATTAGAATTGGAAGTTTGTTAATAAGAAAAGCAGTCGTGAGAATACATTCTCCCTAAAATAAAAGAGGCAAGTTTGCTTAGAATCGTAGAGCTCTAGCAACATCAAGTAGATGTCGATGCTTACGTTCTACAATGCCATTTTGTTAGGGGGTTGCAACGCAACTGTGTTGGTGAATAATTCTATTGTTATGAAACCATGTTTGAATATTTTTTGAAAAAAATTCGAAACTATTATCGGAACGAATAGTTTGAAGTTGAGGGAGAAAAATGTCCCCATTACCAGAATTAATACGAGTGATTTTGGTATGGAATTGACAATTAATTTGATTAAAAAAATGAATTAACGTGTTGAAAGTGTCAGATTTATGTTTCATCAAATAAATCCAAGTACACCTTGAATAATCATCAACAATAGTTAAAAAGAAATGTAATCTATTTTTAGAAGGTATAGAAAAAGAACCCCAAATGTTAACATGAATTAATTCAAAACAATGAGAAGAAGAAGATGTACTTTGAGAAAAAGGAAGGCTCGGTTGTTTAGCGCGAGGACATACATCACAAACAAAATCTTTATTTGCAATAATATTTGGAGAATTTTTAACAATGAAATCAAAACGGGACCTAGAGGGATGACCAAGGTGAGAATGCCATAGGTCAAATTTATTACAATGCTTGAAAGAAAAAATAGAATTGGAAGATACTAAATCTGTATCTAGATAAAAAAGACCATTTCGAGTACTGCCTTAACCAATCTTCTTCTTCATTACTCGGTCCTGAAATATACATTCAGAAGAGGAAAAAACGACATCACAATTTGTTGACTTTATTAATTGTGAAATAGATAACAAGTTGAATTTAAATGACGGAATGTGAAAAATATTCATGAGAATAAGTAATAATGTACAATGAACCGTGCCTATGTGTGTCATAGGTGCATGAGAACCATCAGGTAATTGAACTGATATATTTTTATGAACGGTAGAATATGAAGAAAAAAAAAGAAAGAGACGTATATATGTGATCAGAAGCACCTGAATCGATAATCCAACAAGAGGACAAACAAGTAAGAGCAGTACCTGCCAAATGGGCTGATGATCCATCAAAATCCTCTTTGGCTAGAAATGTAAGAAGCTTGTTGTATTGCTCATGTGTCAACTGACTAGCAAAAGTAGTGGAAGTAAATGATGGTGGCCCTGTTTTCTTCATCTGTTTATCTGGAAAGCCATGGATCTGGTAGCATGTAGGAAGAGTATGACCATGCTTATTACAATGTTCACAGAAAGGATGTTGGCGTTTTCCAGAATGCCGAGATGGTGGTTGCTGAAAATTCTGAAAAACAAATTACCGAAAAACGATTTTACCGAAAATGATTTCCATAGTTTTGTAAACAAATCAAGAACGCAGCGGAATAGGTATTTTAAAATTTTTCTTGAAACTTTATAAAATAAAATAAACAGGATCGTTGATCTTACATAAATCAATTCATGGATCTTGGTTTAGATAAAACCTGGAAGCGCTTCACAACCATTGAGCCTTTCTGTCTATTCTCTAGAGCCCGTTGAATGATCCGGTATGTGGGCACCTTCTTGATTCCCAATGAGAGATAAGCAGACGATCCAGAAGACACTCTTCCTTCTCCTTGATTGCACGTTTACAGCCATAGGTATCTCTCCCTCAGCGGCCATGAACGAGCTCGAGATTTTTCTCTCAGTAGCTCGACTCTCTCACTCTCTCCTTTTCTCTTTGTTTCATGCCAAGCACAGTTACTGTGCTATAGGTGGCGTGTGGAACTCTTAGCAAGACTTAGGAGAACTTTTCTCTTAAGTATTAGAGAGATGTAAACCATAATGGGCTTATTGGGCTCAACTGACCATTCAATTAGTATTGGGCTACATGTGAGCTAGACAGGGGACCTTATGGATCCAAATAGTCTAAGATCCAATGAGCCAACTACTCATAATTATAATTAACTCTTAATTGTGATTGGGCCTTATCCATTAATATTGGGGCACTCCACTATAGGTCCAATATTGCACTCTTAGACTAAATGTCATATATTTTCTGTGAAGCTAATTAACACTTTAATTAACTTGATCTATTTAGCATATACTATACCTGTAGATATACCCTCGATGCAATGCCGTACTAGTGAGGTGAAATTACCATATTACCCCTCTAGTACATGTTTACCTTTGAGTTACCATTTTTCATCTAATGGATAATAATTGACTATGGTGTTTGTAACTGCCTATATAAACATAGTCAAATTCATAAAGTGAATACCTGGCGCCTGGTTTTTTTACTTTCCAAGTCATTGAAAAAACTCAAAGTGATATTATATGCATGGTGTCCTAATCATAAAGGGCGTTATCGTCAATTCACAAATCTTATCTTCTAAGATACTGGAGTTCGAACCATATAATCGGAACTAGTCCTTTAGTAACTCAAAAAGATAAAACTCATGAAAGCAAGTCCGACAATCACTAGAATTAAGGTAATCTTGCAATAGTGCTAGATTAGTGAAATATAGAATATTGAGTTACGGTACTTAACCTCAAATTCTATTTTCACTTGGTCCAGTTCAATGCACCTATAACTTTCTTATAACGCACTAGTGTTTCTATCTGAAGTCAGACACTTCGATGATTGGAGACTTCATCAATCCCGTTGAAATAGACAACACTACATTCTATGGCAAAATAAAGTATTCCATCTTTATTTGCAGAATGTGAACTTTTTATTTAAACATAATGAAATAAAAAATTTGGTCTCCCACATGTGAACACTTCACACGAACAATTCTTTATTACTCATTATTAGTCATGGAAACTTTTAGACGTTTTCATAATAAAAAACATATACATTACATGTATATAATTGGGACATAATATGGAATTTATTAACAACAAATAGATAATACTTAAATCTAATAAACATTGTTTAAAATGCCAAATAAAGAAACTGCTTTTTAGGGCATATTCCCAACAGTGGTTTAGACGCTTGAAGTGCTGCTGAATCAACGATAAGAGTTGCTCGAATATGAATCTCTTTTTGTTTTTCTTCTTAACGTACCAAATTGTAGATACGCTGAACTGAAGGAAACGGCTCCATCAAGAGAATTTGACTGCGAGTAGCTAAAAAATAATCATGGAGTCCCTGAAGAAATTCCATAGAACGATCTTGATTTTGTTGATCAACAAGACTTTTAGCATTACCACAGACACATGGAGTAACAGAAGTAATGGAACTGAGTTCGTCCTATGAAGAATTAAGTTGTGTGAAATATAATGAAACAGACATGCCTTCCTGCTTAAGAGCAGAGATTGATTGTTTCAGTTGATAGATTTTAGGAGCATTCGATTAAGAAAATCATTCTTCAGATCTGTCCAAATTTGTGCTGTAGTTTCAGCATATAGGATGCTTGGATGGATCTCAGGTGAGACAGAATTAAGAATCCAACTTCCAACCAAATCATTACACCGTTCTCAGTTGGGAATATCATCTTTTTCTTTTGGAATTGGGAGTGACCCATCAACAAAGCCAAGTTTGCTTTTTGCTCGAAGTGCCATGGTGACTGCGCGACTCTATGATCCATAATTGTCTCCTGTTAATAGAGGTGTAACAAGAACAGTAGATGGGCTATCTGAGTGATGAATGGCATAAGTATCTGTTTTGATAGGTGGTGATGATGATGATGTTATGATATTGGTGGCAAGGTATTCGTCAGACATGATGAAGAAACAAAGGAAAATGATATCGTTTCCTAGTCTGATACCATGTAAAATGATGAGTACGAAAAGAAAAAGGAAATATTTTGTGAACTTATTTTGTTCATTATGTTGCCATGTATATATAGGCAGATTACAAGTTTCAAATGTATACAAGAATAGGAAAAAAATAACAACCCTGTTATGGAACTAAGGCCTAAAATATTGGATTGCTATGGACTTTTGACTTTGTCAAATGACAAAATTTCAAAAAGCTAATAACTAAAATACTAAAAAATTGGACTGTTATATTGGACGAGAGTCCTTAACTCTCGTCCAATAGTGTGTTTAGGAAATTCACCAAAATTACTCTTTGTTAAATATCATGGATTTGTTATATCTTGGATTCAGAAAACCCGTTAGCAAACTTTATTTGAATTCAAAAACTTCATATGAGTTGGGACAAATAACACTTTAAGAAAGTAGATTACTACGCCTCAAATCCACGAACTTTCCTTTATTTCATTATTGTCCAAGCAACGTATATATATTCCGTTTTTCCCCAACACTAGCATGGAGCTTCATGAGATATTGCTGGTCTTAATTTGTTCGACTTTCTTCTTCTTTTTTTTGGCCTTTTTGTTTTTTTTCTTTTGTTTTTAATTTTTACAATCAATCCTATGTGTTAGTTTTTCACTTTTTTTTTTCTGTCAACTTTATTTCTTGTAAATTAATCCGGAAATTTATCTCAACCTAAAATTTGTTGGCCAATTGACCCAATTTTATCATTTCGAAAACTTTCACTTTTGAAAGCAATTAGTTATTATGGTTTCTTTATAGAATACCCACAAAGAGAAAAGGAGGGAAAAAAATCTTAGCTGGTGATCAAAACCCTAGTACCAAAATCACGTATATTTTTGGACAAGATGATAAAACGATGTATACAATTGAAACTTACCCAATATTCTAGAACTTCTCTGCCTACATTTTTCATAGAAAATTCAAAATGTTCCAATACTTTAGCGTTTAGAAAAAGAATATATTAATACCTATAATATGCATGACTGTGTACGTATATACGTATGTTTATATGCATGATTGTGTGTACGTATATGTATATGTATGCACGTTTAACCATTTTGAGTAATTGTTTGGATCATATTTGCACCAATAGCAAATACAAGTAATCAAGATTTGAGGCTTGTTTAGATACACTTTTTATTTTATTTTATTTTATGTTTTTCTTTTTTTTTTTTAAATAAAAAGAGTAGTGAGATCTTCTCAAGCACATTGCGGTTCATTTTGAAAAAGAAAAAAAAAAAAACAGAAAACAAAATAGTATTCGTACAAGTCTATTTGTATATGTTTGTGTTGGGGAATGTAGAAGTGCTCTAATTGCTTGTCAGGATAAAAGGTATTGAAGACGTCAAATTTGGGCTCTTTCTAAGCCCCAACACTTCAAAATGGGCTTCTCCCTTTACCTCTATATTACTTTTTGTTGCTAAAAAGTCAACATTAGCCTTTGACTTCACAAGTTTTTAAAGTTACCATAATTATATATTCCCAATTTGGTTTTTATTGGAGCACCAAAAGTAATTGTTATAAAATATTCAAACACCTAATTATTTCTCGGCACAAAAGGGATATTTCAAATTTGTGCTTTTTCTAAGAGCAAATACTTTAAAACGGGCTTCTCCCTTGATCCGTAACAGAAAATTAGATTCAATACCACTTCTCGTGGGAGATAAGTGATTTATGGAAGCTGCATTTGTTTTCTTTTACTTGCAGAATTATTGCCACCCGTGTTTGCCCCCAACATACTTCATTTTAGTACAACTTTTTATTACCAAAAAAAACCTTCAATGAAATAATGTTTAAGTACATAAATTATTTGTTTACATAAATTATTTGTTACTCGTTTTTTGTCTTGTTCGGTTTTTGTTTTTTATTGCTTTTTTTCTCTTTCCTCTGAAAAAATCCTGTCATCCTATGGTGCAAATCCTTTACCCCAGCACCTACAACAACTAATAGCAATCATGGAGACTACTAATGAATAGTAAGTGTCCAAGCTAAACCTACTCAGCGAATACGCTCAGAGTCACCAGTGGCCACCACAACTCAAGCCCACACATCACATTGGTCAGGCATAGACTCAAAACTGGGGCTATGAATTCAACTCTGGACGTGTTCTGAGAGGGAGAGAAAAGTAGGTATCTTTACCACTACAGTACCCAACATGTGGTTAAGTAATATAAGTTTTTTGAAAGAAATCTCCTCTTACACATCTCTCTAAACAAGTTTTCTTCATTAAAAAAGAAAAAGAAAATCACGCAGTTTTTAAGCAAATTTTGTGTATATGAGATTTTTTTTTTCAAAAAAAAATGGAACTTAACTAATGACCACCATTTACTATAAATTTTAAAGAAAAATAACACACAAACTATCAAAGTTTGAACCCTAACTCCTCCAAACTCACACACTAATTCCTCAAACTTTAGACCAACTGAGCTAGTTCCAGTTGGTTTTGTGTATATAAGATCTTTTTTTTTAAAAAAGTAGAGCTTAATTAATGACCACCACTTACTACAAATTTAAAAAAAAATAACACACAAACACACTGCCAAGGCTTGAACTCCTGACCCTCTCAAACTCACACACATATCCCTTAAGCTTTGGACCAACTGAGCTAGCCCCAGTTGGCTGCGTATATAAGATCTTGAGCAAATGTTTAGCAACAAAAAAAAAAAAATGGAAACAAGATTCCAAACGAAAAAAAAAATCAGCTAAATAAATAATAACAAAGATAAGAACACAAAGTCTCTTTCTATTTCTTTTGTCTTGGTTTCTATTTATATAACCATTAAACCAAAGAATGTCATTTTCATTTAAATAATCCATTGCTCTAATGGAGGTTTATTTTTTCTTTTGCTATAAATTGTCTTCTCGCTTTAGTTTTAAACATCGTTTTCATTTACTGACATGTTTGGACTTATTTTATTCACAAGCTACTTTTTAACTGGTCTTAAGGTTTTGTGTTTCTATTAAATCTTTACTTTTTAGCTAAATAGATTCTCGAATTTATTGGGAAAATTGTATACTCAAATTAATGATAAACTTGCTTTCAAAAGCGGCAATTTGTTTAGATTATACAATAAAATATAAATTATAAAATTGAAGGGTGGAGATGTATAGGAAATATTTGATAAAAAAAAGAATTTATGGGATAATTGGGTTGAAGAGTGAGAAAAAGAAAAAACAAGAAAAACATGAGAGAAAAAAGATGAGTAGGTGTGGGCAAAATAATAAGAGAGAGGGAGGGCTGGAAACTAGTGGGGGAGTGGGTAGAAAAAGAAAACACAAACTAAATTTAGGGATGATTTAAGAATAATTAACAGAGTATAATAAGTACGAATTAACTTTCAAATTTTGATAGAGGCTGGTCTTATAAGCGGTATAGAGAAAGTAGAAGAGGGTGACAATAAAACCAAAACCACCATTCTTGTAAATGCATCACTTTTGTTGTTGAAAAATCAACATTAGCATTCAACCACAAATTTTTAAATTCATGAGGTTAATACCTTAATTTTATTGGATCAGAAAAGTAGTTGCTATAGAGCCCCAAAGCTTAAACGGTCCTAAAAAGTGGTAGTCCCCTAACTAATCCATTGTGTAAGTGAGGAAGGTATTCGTAAATAGTAATTTCTAGACTAGGTACCTTTTTTTTTTTTTTGGAAAGGATTAGGCTAGGTACTTGTGATTTAGAAATTGAAACTTTTCGAAAAATTGATGGTCTTATCTCCAAGAACGAAAATATCTATATTAATAAAAAAAATCCTGTCCCCCGTTTTATGAAAATATTGGGAAAAATGTCGATATCAATCAAAATTTCAGAAAAGTACACAAAAATCGTGAATATTTGCCTAAAAATATAGAATTTTTTCGTGAAACTTTAAGAAATACTTAAACATTCAATAATGTATGAATTAAATAAGTTTTTTTTCTCACAAAATAGTATTATCTGTTAGAAATGTATAACATAAAGATTGAATATACTACACCAGTTTTTAAATAATAGCTTCTACAATTAGCTACTAGTCAAAAATATCTTCATGAGTACATTAAAATCAAAATTATTATATCCATACATAATAAGATAGGAGATTTCTAGTGTAGGAAGGGTAAAATGTTGGGTTTACACGAGTAAACCCAATAAAGTGGGCCATAATTTTTATATCAATTATATAATATAAGGACTGTCTAATTAAGAGGGGTCATTAAGTGATCTAATTAAGGACTCTTGAAGTTACCTATTTGGTGTGGACTCTGTAATGTGTGGTTACCTAATCCTAGTCCAATAAGGATTGATGGGGTCTCTATTGGTGACTAGTATATAAGGATATAACTATAGGGTTTTGGTCTCCAAGCCAAATAGAACGTGTGCTCTTCTCTTCTGCCTCCATCAACAGAGAGAGACCCATTGAGCATACATAGAGTATTCTGGCTGTGGAAGACCTTCTACCCTCAGGCTCTAAACAATCAATCGCTTCCGCTTACGGTGTTCGTCGTCTTTGGCTATGGACTCAGGTTTGTCTTAGTTTCTCAACAAATCTTTTCCTGACAATTTGGCATGATAGATTCTGGGATTATATTTAGTTTATTAATCCATTATGTATATCTAACAAGTGGTATCAGGAGCAAGAAATCATGTTAAATGGCTTAGGATAATCATACATGTCTCTATTTTGTAATATCTTTATCTATTTGGCTTTTTAGGGTTTAGATATAACATGTATGATTGATGAATTTTTCATGATTTTGTTGAGATATTCAGTGTTTGAGGGTTGAATCCTGAGTTTTGGGTCATAAAGATTGCAGATTAGGGCGAAAAATCGCATTCGGGTTGAGTTACCCGATTTTAAAATTGGGTAATCAACACTCAGGCCGCAGCACGGTGCTGCGGCGCCGCATTGGTGGCGCCGCGGCGCCAAGCCACGGATCAAGTGGCACTCCGTGGTGCTGCAGCGCCAAACACAAAACCGCGGTGCCACGCAAGTGGCGCTGCAGTGCCACCATCAAGACTCGGTGGCGCCGCGGCCCCACGAGAGTGGCGCTGTAGCGCCACCATTAAGTCGTGGTGGCGCCGCGGCACCACACTTAAGCCACGGTGGCGCCGTGGCGCCACATACTGGCACCGCAGTGCCACCACCTGAGAAGAGAGCAATTTTTTTAGGTCATTTTTGACCTAATTGAGGTATACTGTCTCGGTTTTGGGAAAAATTGAATCGTTTTCGACTTAATTTAAGGGGTTCCAACCCAAAACTTGACCAATAAAGTTTGTTTTCTCAACCCAGCTTCAGCACGACCCACACTTTATCCGTTGAAAACTCTATTTGGCTTTAAGAGTTGATAAAAGTGCTTAAAACTCAGTCGGTCATCCATAAAGATTTGTGCATAGAAATTTTCAGTTTAATATTCTGGGCACTTTGGTTATTATTTTCTTTGCACTATTTGTTTAAATATTTTGAAATAGATGAGTTGAAACAACATGTTGCCAAAGTAACCTCTATTGCGTAAATTTATTTATTTTGGAATATTTAAATGATTGTGTATTTATTGTTCATGCGAATAATTACCAGCCCAAAGGAAGGTGATTATTTGGCCGAATAATGGACACACCTGCGGTAATAAATATGTGATGGTTATCAAGTTTCCATGTGGACAGTAAATCGGCCCAAAGGAAGGTTTACTGTCTGACAGGATTTACTGTCAATATTTGATTACTGCACTGAAGAGTACCACTTACAAGTTGATAAGTCGGCCCAAAGGAAGGCTTATTGATGTTGTTCTGGGTATCTTGTGATGGAAGCCCACCTTATATGTTTATTTGATGTATGTCATGCTAGTATATCTTATTATTTTGTATGCTTAGTTTATAACATATTTTTAATATGAGCTGTTATTTTTTGTTTTGTTCTCTATTCAGTTTCTGCTTAATATTTATCTGCCAATGTTAAGTCTAATATTTGTGTTTAATAACACAAACCTTAAGAAATGGAATGAGTACAATGTACTCAGTTGCATTGGTCTTGACTTTGTACTCTGGATAGAACATCCTACTGCTCTTACAGTTTAAAGTTCTTCAGTTGGTAAGGAAGAATTTTGAGTAGTAAATTCATTCTAATTACATAAGTCTCATGATCATGCAACACTCCATTACAGAAACTATAAGGGCGCTATATCTGAGGAGGTAAATGCTAAGTTGTTCCTTAAAGCAATTACGGATCGTTTTATTGAAAACAAAAAGGTCGAAATGAGTACCATTTTTTGGAACCTCGTTTCAATTCAGTATAAAGATTAAAGGAATATAAGGGAGTACATTATGGAGATGTCTAATCTCGCTTCCAAACTAAAGGCACTTAAGTAAGAGTAGTTGAAAGACTTACTCTTGCATTCGGTCACTATCTCTCTTATTGCACAAATCAGTTAAGCAAAGTTACAATACTCTAAAGTACAAATGATCTCTTTTGAGATCATTTCTTATAGTGTGCAAGAAGAAGATAGGTTGAAGCGAGAAAAGATTGAAAGTACTCACTTAGCATGTACTTCTCAAGATAAGATAAAATAAGGAAAAGGAATAAGGATAAGGAAGCTGCAGTTATGACTTTACAGCATAAAGTGCAAAAGGAAATAACATAAGGAATTTGTTTGTTTCTTTTGCAAAAGGGCTGGATGTATAAGGTTAATTATCCAGTTATGCCTTTGGCATATAAAGAAGGGTATACTTCTCAATTTTATTTGTCATAAAGTTAATTTAGCTCTTGTACCCAAATGCACTTAGTGAATAAATTCGGATCCTACTATTCACATAAGTGTGTTCATGCAAGATTGTTTGTGAAGCCAGTTGCAAATTGATGATGAAAGATTCATCTGTTTGGGCAATGGAAACACTACTTCAGTGGAGGCTATATAAAGATTACAATTAGAGACTGGTTAATTTTTGGATTTAGAAGAGACTTATAAAGTATTCTATTTCTGACTTAAACAAATATGGTCATCCTTGTTCATTTGAAAATAGCTAAATTTAGTTTCTTTCAAGATTCAAATCTCTTGTTACTAGTTCTTTAATTGATTATCTTTATAAGTTGAAAATAATTGCCTCATCAAGTTAATCTTGCATATTAAGAAATATGATACAAAAAAATACAAGTCAATTAAAAGAAT
Organism: Trema orientale; assembly: GCA_002914845.1. Lineage (NCBI taxonomy): Eukaryota > Viridiplantae > Streptophyta > Magnoliopsida > Rosales > Cannabaceae > Trema > Trema orientale. The sequence goes on from JXTC01000634.1 coordinate 137,890, forward strand.
TTCTCTATGGTATGATACTAGCCTTGTGTCAGATGAAATTCTTAACCTACTTAACTTGACAGACTTTAAAATCTGTGTTAAGTACATTAAGGAATACAGACAAATATAAGGAAATAAGGTATCAACAAGAGTTTTGACGTCTTAGAGCTAATTTATACTGATACATGCAGACCATTCCATACAGTTATCTGGAATGGCCAACAGTATTATATTATGTTCATAGACAATTATTCTCGTTAAAAGTATCTATTTTGGTTCATGAGAAGTCACAATTTCTGAATGTATCTAAGTTTTTCCAATGCCTAAGTTGAAATTCGACTGAGCTAGGAAATTAAAGCTGTCAAATCTAATCACAGTGCATATTATGGTAGGTAAAACGGATAAAGTAAACAAAGTCCAAAACCCTTCACTCAGTTCCTAGAGACATACAGAATCGTCCGACAATACGAAATACCAGGGAAACCTAGTATAAATAGTATTGCGTAGTGACAATAAAGCAAACTTAAGGACATGGTAAGAAGTGTAATTAATCATTCTTCTTTACCTAAAATCACTCTAGGAAAGAAACCTAAGAACTGCAGTTTACATACTAAACAAAGTTTCCACTAAAGATGTAGCTAAAAATCCCATATGCGCTATAGACGGGTAAGAAGCCTAGCATTAGGTACTTGCATGTTTGGGGTTGTCCAACTAAGGTTAGGCCATACAGGCCAAATGGAAAGTAATTGGACTTAAGAATTTTAGCTACTATTTCATTCGGTACTTTGAAAAGTAAAAAGGATTCATTTTTATGACACCTCTTATAAAACCTTTTCAAAATGGGAAAATATAAATTCCTTGAGGATGTTAAGTTTGGGGGGAGAAAAGGTTAAGAATATTTTCTTTGAGGAGGAATTTATTTCTCTTTCTTCAGTTGTAATTGAAAATGTTCAGGTTTCAGGCTTCTATACCTGACATTATTCAAGATACAAATTCGGATCATGACAATATTCAGTAGCTTTCAAAATGACAAACTCAACAACCTCAAGAGAAAGTGCCATGAAGGAAATCCACTAGAACATGTGTTTGATATGGGAGTAGAAAATGATCTAATTATTTTCACTCAAGCTAAAACAATGTTCTAACTCTCAAAGTGGATTAATGCCATAAAGAATAAGATGAAATCCATGAAGGACAATGACATTTAAGATCTTGTCGACATTCAGGTTTGTCTAGTTCTAATGGTTTCACTCTGAAGGAAGGCATTATTTATAAAGAGACTTTCTTTCAGTTTTAATGAAAGACTCTTTCAGGATAATTTTGGCACTAGTAGCTCATAATATTCTAGAGTTACATTAGGTGAATTTAAGGACTATCAATTTCCCGTTAAGATATTATAGATTCCATCTAGTTATTTTCTCGTTTGGTTTTAAGGAAAATTCAGTTGATGGTCTTATATATCACAAGTTCAGTGGGAGCAAGTTTATCTTCCTGATATTGTATGTCAATGACATATTTTTGGCTAACAACGATATAGGCTTGTTGTACGAAACCAAGAAATTTCTATCGAAGGATATTGATGTGAAAGATCTTGGGGACGTCTCTTTTGTGCTAAGGAATATAGATACATTCCGGTCGTATCTTTTAGAATATCACAAAAGATCTATATCGATAAGGATTATGTTTCATGAGATACGCCTATTGGCTAAGGTTGATAAATACAGTCCTAATCAGTGCTCATAATGATATTGAAATTAAGGAAGTACAGAAATTCACTTATGCGTTGGCAGTGGAGAATCTTATGTATATTCAGGATTGTTAGGCAGATATTAATAACCCTCATGTGGATCATTAAGTAGTAGCAAAATGGGTTATGCAGAATTTAAAGAGAACATTAGTTTATGTGCTCACTTATCAGAAATCGGAGAAATTTCAGAAATCATTAGGTATTCTGATTCTGATTTTGT
>JXTC01000635.1:6022-25806 GCA_002914845.1 Trema orientale
AAGAGACTGCATTATCTACTGAGATTTTGGCGTCTTTCTGCTTCGAGATGAGCAAAACTCACCACCTCTGACAGACCCCAAAATCTGACTTCTCTGACCTCATAGTCGTCGTCATCACCATCATCCTCAACTCTGTAATCACTTTTGTTTTCGTTAAAAAAAAATATATTTTCTCTCATTTTCTTTCGTTATCTTTTCCGTATTTTCTTGCTGAGAAAGCTGGCTGCTTTTTTGTGATTCAGTGAGCTGAGCTTGAGGAGGTGACCATGGCGACTGAATCCCAGGCTACTCCTCCTCCTCCTCCTCCTCCTCCTCCAACTCCTGGTGACGAAAATACCCAGAAACCAGGTCTTTTTTTTTTTATTCTAATTCTTTCCAATTTTGGTTATTTTTAATGGGTTTTCAATCGTTTGTAATCCCAGTTATTGCTTAGTTATTAATTTAATTTATAAAATTTATGGCATATAAATTTTCTTCAATCAAATGTGTGTGCAAGGAATAATTTTGAAAATTAACTGAAGTCCCAGCTACGAATTTTCATAATAATTCATATTCAATTCCAATCACATCATAGTTTATAATGGGTGAGAAGAAACTGTGCTTCTTACTAGCTCTGTTGTACTTCTTTATGTTATAAACTGGTCATAAAGCTTTTTGCAAGTTTCATTGTGTTCATGTGTGCTTTTGCTTTGTTTGAATGTAAAATAATCGATTAGAAGCCATTTTTTTCAATATCTTAGGTGAACTAAAAGTGTTTACTTTGCCAAGCATTTGTCAATATATATATATTTTTTTCAGTCTTGTGATGGAGCGACTTCTAATTAGGCTTCACAATGCAAGTTATGACATAAACATCTCTGAATCATTTTGCTTTGCGTAGCGAAATACTACTACCGAGTCGAATTAATTACGGAGTAATTGTGACTTCTAGAAAAAAACCGTACAAGTTATTGATTTGCACTATGTTTGTTGTGGATTTGGCTATGTTCTCTTGATATATTTTAGTTTTTAGCTCTCATTCTATAGTCATAAGTATATAGTGTGATTTTTCTCATTCCCGAGTGTTTTGCTTATTTGCTTAAGCTATATATTAAAGATGACAGTACTGTTTCTTAACTTAAACAGCAGGTCTCACACAACCAAGTCCAACAACTGAGAATCAACAAAATGTCCAGGCTGAGGCTAATAAGCAAGCTTCTCCAACGTCTGTGTTTGTGAACTCAGAACCAATGCGAGAGGAACAAGTGCAGAATGCAGTGAAATTCCTTTCACACCCAAAAGTTAGGGGCTCTCCAGTAATGTACAGGCGATCTTTCCTTGAGAAGAAGGGCCTCACGAAGGAGGAGATAGATGAAGCGTTTCGGCGTGTTCCTGTAAGCAAGTATTTCTTTTGCAAATTTAGACTATTATAGCATCTTACTACTGATAATCTTTCATCATTTTTCAAGTTGTTTACTGATATACTTTCACAAATTGCAGGACCCCCCTCCAAGTGTACAAACTGCTGGTGTGAATCAAGGTAATTTGCTAGCCTAGGGATTCTAGGTTGGACCAGAGTTTCTCAACTTATCACATAACTAATAGTTGTTATTGTTGGTTTATTATTGTTTTTAATTTTCTTGTAAATAAAAAAAATTGCTTTAAGAACTAGAGTAATGATTTTATGTCTAACATAGCAGATGGACAGAAGACATCATCTAGCATTCAGACACAAACCTCAGCACAAGCTCTGCAAACTGCAGCAGCTGCTCCTACCAATGCAATTCCCCCTGTGGCTTCCATAACACGTTCTCGCTTTCATTGGTCTCATGCTGTTCTTGCTGTAGGATTATTGGCTGTTTCAGGAGCTGGAACAGCTGTAATAATTAAGGTATTGAGATTTGACCAGTCTCCTATACTGTCCAACAAGTGAGATATGATAATGGCCTGATCCTATCCTCCATGATATAGTGCTATAATTTTTCTTGTAGTGAACTGTTATGCTTCTTGTCCCTAAATTCCCTCAGCAAACTAACATTTTGCTTCCATGGTGTTTGTTACCTTGTGACACTTTCTGTGTTCTAGAATGCTGTTATTCCTAGACTAAAGTCGTGGATACGCAAGGTTGTCTCGGAAGATGAAAATGACTCGGAGAAGGCAGATTCTAAACCAAGTTTAGCAGAGGAAGCAGCAGCTGCTGCAAAAGCAGCTGCAGCTGCGGCAGCTGATGTGGCGAAAGCGAGCCAGGAAATGATGAGTTCAAAGAATGAAGGTGGAGTGGTGATTCTAGCCTATTTTATCTTGCATGATATCTTCAATCGGTCTTCATAATTTGGATTTGTTGTTTCCTTTTTTTGCTTATCCTTTGATGAGTACTGCACCTTTTCTGTACTTGTTTCAGAGAGGAGATACTTTGGGGAGCTTATGAATATGTTAGATGTACAAGTGCAAGAAATGAAGTCGATGAGTAATTCCATAAGGAAACTGGAAGGTACAAACAAATTGCTTTATGATCGAAATAGTAGATATGATCAGTGTCCCGCCCTTGAAGATATTTATCATGGTTGTTGTAGATTAGTTGTTGATATCTTCTTGGTTCTTGTTAATATGCTGTCTAATTGTTCTTTTTGCATAATTATCAGGTGAAACAAATGCGCTTAGGAGAACCTCTCTCATTGACCAAGAAGACCATCAAATCAATGTCAGCAGCTCAAAGGTTAGTTCAATATAGGCATAAATTAAACGGTTCATGATCTTGAAAGCAGTCACGATTCACAATCTGTCTTGTTCAGTTGTTGGGGTTTTCACTGTACTTTTTTCTTTTACAGAAATCATATGTTAATGGCAAGGGAGACTACGACTCACGTTCAGGTTGTTCTCCTACTTTTACTATTGCTTCATTATCAATTAACAATTCTAATGGAATAGTACAAGATTCAGACAATTACAATTTTCTGTACAGTTAGATCTGCCTCACCTCCTGCATCTGCAGAGCCATCAGCTGCACCTCATCCAAAGTCTTATATGGACGTAAGTTGTTTTCTAGATCTTTTTGGCCTAAAAGTGTTTCCTTAGGAATTAATGTTCAGTTATTACTTGTGTTTTGAGCTATCTTGAGAGCTTTGCCTTAGACGTTCTTTAGCATTTAAATCAGTCTTTAAGGAGCATGTAAACGCCTCAAATTTATTATCCTGTTTCTGCAGTTTTTGTAAAAATCTAGTTTATAGATTATAGCGATAAGATATAACACTCAACTCCTTCTTGTGGATTTCCTTGTATCTAAATTCGCTTGAATAGCTGGTTCACTTTTTCTTTTGCTCCCCAGGAGGGGGAAAAAAANGTCTTCGTTCTGGGAAAAGTGGTATATTGGTTTGATGTTTATAATAATGATTTTATAGCCAGAGATGTTTTACTACTGATTTGCATTTCTATATTTTGTTGCTTTGGATTAGTGTGGATCCTACTTGGTTAACTATTTTCATGTTGCAGATTATGGCCATGGTTCAAAGAGGGGAGAAACCTTCTAATATCAGGGTAATCTACTATTGGTACTTATAGAGATCAGCTTAGTTTGAGTTAATGCTTAACCTTTTGTCTTTCTGGATACACTGGCAGGAGATCAATGATTCACCTCCAAACCCTAATCAACAACCATCAAATCCTCGGTTAGCACCTAGGGCTAAGGTGAGCTTTTGATGAACCTTTTTATCCCCTCCAAATTCATGTTTCATTTGGATACCAAAAGGGGAAAGATATCATCAAATGAAGAAATAAATTCACAAGTCCTGTGGTATTTGCACCGAATTAAATTGATTAATGCTCTGTCTCCTCTTGAGTAGCCTTGGGAGGTTAGTCTGGCCCAGAGCTACCAAAGTCAGGTAATTCAGTCTCAAGCAAGCATTGAAGGCTTGAATTCCAATCCGCAAGACAATGGGCTTGGCTATTCGTCAAATGGAGATAGTTCAGTGCCTTGGTGGCAACGAAAGAATCCAAGGATCACCGAGATTGAAAATGAAGACGAATTCAAGACCGGGTCTTATGGTGCCCAAACCAGTGAACAACCAATTAGGCGTTCATGGGTTCCTCCCCAGCCACCCCCAGTTGCAATGCCAGAAGCTGCTGAAGCCATCCGAAGGCCAAAATCTTTAGCACAGAAAGAACCTTCGGCTGATGATCAGCTGGAAGCACGGCCATCAGATGGTACCGATGAGTTGCAGAGAATAACAAAAATATCTGAATCTGGAGGCGCAGTCGAAATTAATGGTGGGAGCTCAGTGATGAACTCAAGTGAGATACAAGAAGCTAAAGACGAAATTTATGGGTGATCTGAGTAACCAGCTTTGTCTGAGGTATTTATATGCTACTTATATCCATAGTGCTGCCAAAAATAGTTTTTTCTAACTTAAAACCCATCTATTTCAGAATTTCCAAGCTACCGTTGATATAAGATCTGTATGGTTTCTTATCGAGAATAAAAGGGGGAAACAATATATATTATCAGGAATTCATGAGTTTGATTTAGGATGCATCTTTTGATTGTAAAGTATATTAGCCCTCGATACCATGTCCATGGTATTGGGCAAAGCTCAATTTTGAGCAAGCTCTTTTGCTTTGAAACTCACACATGTCCTGCCTGCGTAATTTTATATTGCCAGGGCAATTAATGATGCACAATGAACAGAATCGTAAGGAGTTTTTCTTCACATTGAAACCTAGCTTCCTGAAGTGGGCTTTGTAGAGCTGGACACTATCAATCTACTCAGCCCCACCACTCGTCTTGGAGTGCATGAGAAGCATACACGTTTTCATTCCAACTCCCTTATTTACGCGTTTTTGTTGTATTGCTACTTGCTGCTATATTTATATAATCACTTATAATATAAGTTGACTTTGTTATTTTAGTAATAATGTTTTTGGTCAGGTCTTGGAGTTCATAGTGGCTTACTGGGAATTGTTTCTTATCGTAACCGCAGAAGTTCTATGTTAGATTTTCAGACTGTTCGACGTGGAAGCATTCAGACACTGGTATTACTATATCACTCATCACTGCATGATGCATCTATTTGATGTTAAAGTCTATCTGTTCCGAGGATCCCAACTCATGTTGGGCTTGCCTACATAAGTCAACCTCATGATTTATTGATCATCAAAAACTGTTGTATCTTAAATAACGTTTGTTATGCTTTTTAAGTTGTGAGACTGCATATAGAAAATAATGGAAAGAAAAGAATTTCCTTTCGGGTAACACATCCGTCTTCTAAGCAAAAAAGAGTTTTATATCGAAGAGACTTCGAATTCATTACATTTGTTTGATGCTGTGTCAAGTTTTAGTTTCTTCTAGAACCACACACTGACATATATATTTTGATCAAGCACAAAAGATGAATTGTCTAGTTGCCATGGTATTTTATACGAGAGTGTTTTAGGAAATATTCACTAATATTGCTTCTCATTGTCAGATAACATGCGAATCGAACAAATTACACGAAGTTTTTTGAAATTTAAAAGCATAAGGACTTTCATCAACTCTGAAAAGATCGTATATTCAATCGAACAATAGACGTGCGCTGTACGGCTATTTTACTATTGTTGTGTTTTGACATGCACCAACGTGTTCATTTTTCATTTTTTTTTTCTTTTTAAAAAAAAAAAAATTAATCCAATGAAGTTCCTACTAATGTAGGCTATAAGACATTTGGCTATGCTTTTCTTCTGTACGTTTCATTTCAACTGTTGGTGAAGCACTATGGTTGTGACCCCCATCTTGACAATGCTTTAGTGGCAGTTTGGTAGATTATTTCTTTTATTAAAACCAGGCCAACTTATTGTGGTGGAGGATCTTCTTTGAAACCACGGTGATCAGATACCTTAAATTAAAATAGTCGAAAGAGACCGTCACTCTGAAGAGATTATTATTATTATTATTATGCTATTCATCTTATCTTAACTGCTTTTCCAACGTAAGAGCGCAAATTATAAGAGAGAGAAGAAAAATAATAATAGTGAGCAAGCCGGTCCAGTAGAACAGTAGATAAAATTATAAATGAAAACAATACAAGTGTCGCATGTTTAGAACATTCTCCACGTGAAAACAAGAAATTTGTCTCACAAAATAATGTCCTTTTCTCATATTATCCGCATCTCTTACTCATGTACAATTTGCTCCTCTCTCTCTCCGTCTTTTTTAAAATAATAATAATAATAATAATAAATGTGTTGTAGGATTATTAATGTTGTGATACTGTTAAGGTCTATATGATCAGATGACCCCAAAGCCAAGAACCATGGGATATAGTACTTATTGATCATGTAAAGATTCCAAATGCAATGTTTAATATTGAAGAAAAAGGTCGTTTTTCATGCAGATCATGTAGTGGATGAAATTCAAAGAGGACAAAGTGCTAGTTGTTGAAAGGACATTGATGGCTTTATCTCATCTTTTGTATGCATGTGTCTTCAACTTAAAACATGTTTTTTCTGACCTGAAAGAGCTTTCCTTTTTTTTTTTTTCCCTTTTTTTTTAAGGGAAGAAAATGTTTTTATGAAATTATTGCTAGTATAGCTTGATGGCAACCACATATTATCTTAATGTAAAAGAGGGGGTTTTTTTTTTTTTTTTCTTTTTTTGGTAATGTCGAGTACTTGATACCTAATTAGCTCTTTAAGCAAACAGTGTAAAATATGTCAACCTCTTTGAGTCTTTGAGTTGTGACAGCCAAAAGCTTAAAAAAACTTATTTCAACGTCTTGTGGGTTGTAACAGCCAAAAGTTTTCAGTATGCTTTCTAAAAAATAATAGTAAAAAGAAAAAAAAATTCACGATGTTTAGTCTTTTTTAAATCATATTTTTTTAGTAAAATTTTAGAAAAAAAAATGTATCTTTTAAGCTATTAAATTTACCAGGTTTATATAAAATGGTCAAAAATTAGAATATAAAATTGCTGAAAAGAACATTTTTACTTTTTAAAATCATATAATATAAAGAATCTTTTTGTATTTAAAAGTTGCCATACTTGAATTTTTTAAGTTACATATTATTTACTCGGATAGATAGTTGTCTTTCAGCTGTTTCTATGATTACCAATCGACAATTTTAAAAGTAAAGACATCTTTTTTAATGATTTTAAATATCTAGTGAAATTTGATAAGAAAACATAAATAAAATATTATATTTTTTAAAAAGGTAAATAAAATGCTTTATTTGATGTTAATAAAAAGATGTGGATTTTTTTTCTTTTTTTTTTGGAAAAAAGCTAAAAGTCATGGATTTGTTTTGATACATGACAATACATAAAAGAGAATGAATTCGTAACTAAAAGTAAACTTTTTTTCCTTATCTGTAAGTACAATTTGATTAACCTTCAAACAAAGCACTAATAAAAGCCTATATAAGGAAATGTATCTTCCAACGTATAAATCCGTGATCTATGTTATTAAATCAGACCATAATCCGGTTTATACTTAACAACAAAATACCACAGGAATCAAAAGTTTTCTTTATTTGATATATAAACATCAAAATTATCGATTTTCATATTTATTATGCACCATAAATAAATATTTTGGACACATTATGAAAGAATCTAATGGCATAAACAGAAGACGTCTAACCAAATATGCTAATAGCTAATAGAGTTTTTTGCACCCTTACTTCCTAAATTTGTCGAGGATCCGCAATACTTACTAGGATTTTTTTGCAAGCATACTCCCTAAATTTGTCGTGAATTAGCAAAATGGTCTATAAAAAATAGAAATTTAGAATCATGTCTTCAGATTTTACATACTAGTCTCCTAAATTTGTGACGGATTATTGATATAATTGCCCCTGAATTCATCATTAATTCACAAAATTGTCTGCGTTTCGAACGTAGATTGACAGATCGCCCCCTCAGAACGCAATGCCAAGTTCCGTCATCACAAGAATAACCGCCACTAAAAAGTTTTGGGGTTAAATGCCAATGTCTCTAAATTCAAGGGTGTGATTGCAAAAAGAAAATTTTTTAACAACCATGTTGGCTAAACGTGCTACTTAATGGTCGTTTGGGCTTGAACGACGTGTCGTATGTGGCTTCTGATGACGTGAAAGAATCCACTTTTTGCCGTTAGTTGACTGGTTTCGGGACTGGTCCATTCACTCGTCGTGTCCTTTGGTTTCGTCCTTATTCTCTAGTGTAGTCCCCACCTTCCCCCGCCTTGCATTATTTACTAGAACGCCACCATTTGCAGGCCACAAAAAATACTTGAGCTTTATTTGAATAAAAAGTTAAAAAAGAAAAACCAACCTTTGTGCAATTCTAAGAGACCCCGGATAGGAAAAAAAAGTTGGGTCTTTCAATTTTGTGGATTTGTTTCTTTCTGGGATTTGTGTTCTTTGGTTTTGTGGAGTTTGGGCCAAATAGTGGAGCAGAAAATTTGGAAAGGGTAGAGTTTGAATGGCTCTGAATTTGTTATCCCCAGCTGAAGTTAAGGCCATCTCCTTTTTGGATACCAGCAAGTCCAGCCGCCTAGCTAAGCTTACAGGTTTTAGTTCTAATCTTAATGTTCTTTCTGTTTGTTTCCTAAGAAAATTGGAGGGAAACTACCCAAAGTGAAGGTTTTATTTTGGGAAGTTATGTACTCGGCTCAACTGGGTTAAAGTAGTTTTTGTTTGTTATGTAATTGATTGCTATTGAATTCTTGCTTATACTCTAAAATTCATGTCCCAACAAGTTAATCTATGTTTTGTGTGTAGAGTAAAGAAAATGATTCTCATGTTATTGCTTAAGACATGTAGTTGTGAGTCATTTCTAGCATTAAAGGCAGAATGCCTATTATCTATTTGATTATTACCAGCTCAATTTTGGGTTTCAATTCTAATGACAGTACTATTTTCTGAGGTTCTGATGGATTTGATATTCCAAGAGTGTTGCTCCCATAAATTTTTGCGTTGGACTTAAGCTTGAGTATGTGCCATTATTTAATTTGTTTTTCTTTAGGTGGGATTGCTTTGCAGAGAAAGGACTGCAGAGCACCATTTCGGAGAAGAGTTAATTGTTCGGTACAGCAACCTCCTCCAGCTTGGCCGGGAAGAGCTGTTCTGGAGCCTGGTCGCAGTACTTGGGATGGCCCAAAACCTATCTCTGTGCTTGGCTCTACTGGTTCTATAGGAACTCAGGTATTATTTGAAGCAATTAAGCTAAGAAAAGAAAAATAAATTTCATCTGCGTGATTGACAATGTCTATTTTACTTGGAAGACCTTTCTGGATGTTCTTTGTTGAACATAGTTCCTGTTTTTGACTTTGTGAAATAAGAAAACTGGGGCTGAACGCTGATGGCATGCTACGATAAACTTAATTTGGAAAAAGGAAATGGTAAAACAATTCGTGCATTTTTAAGTAGTGAACAAAAAATGTGAAATGCCCCCAATTCTAGTTGTAGACTTAGGAGTTGCTTATATTATGTAACCAGTTCGTGAAAAGAATTTTTTCTTAGTTCTGTAACTCTCGAAACTAATATTGGTCACTCTTATATATGTATATATATATATATATATCAACAGTAATCACATTTAACTATGATCATAGTTCCAAACTATGATCTCTACTTAAATTAGAGCTATCCATTTTAAGAGTGGGATTTCTAGATGTTGTATTTAGAGCTGAAGTGGAGTCTGCATTGACCTTGTTCTCTTTCTACAGGCCCTTTTGTTTAAAATGGGAAGAAAAGTGCAGTTTATGTGTTTGGTTAAGCAAGATTTTAGTTTCTCTTTTGTTTTCGCTCTTTTTGTAATTTGCTTAGAACTAGTGTATGTTGATTTTCAGACACTTGATATAGTGGCAGAGAATCCAGATAAATTCAGAATAGTGGGACTTGCAGCTGGTTCAAATGTAACTCTACTTGCAGATCAGGTATTCTGTGAACCTGAACCAAGTCATTTGATAACGTCACTGGGTACTGATCCAACATAACCAAGAGCCATAGTATGCGGCGGTTTAGAGATTCATAAGCTTTTCATTCATGCTTTAGTTGATCATTTTGACAGGTGAAGAGGTTTAGACCTCAAATAGTCGCAGTTAGAAATGAAGCACTAGTTGGTGAACTAAAAGAGGCGTTAGCTGATGTCAATGAAAAGCCTGAGATTATTCCTGGGGAGCAAGGAGTGATTGAGGTGACCTTGTATCTAACTCCCTTCTGTCGATAAAACTCATCCTTTTTCATTATAAAATTTCGATTATAATTTCCTTTCAGAAAAATTTGACTATAATTTATCCTTTTAGGTTGCCCGGCACCCAGATGCAGTCACAGTAGTTACAGGAATTGTAGGTTGTGCAGGATTACAGGTAAGTTTATAAAGGTTATGAAACACATACTAAGTTGAATATGTTAAAAATTTATGCTACGTGCCATTTATGTGGATATTAAGAATTCTGCAGATGCTAGCATGTATTTGATATATTGTCTACTGCAGCTTAAGTGTTCTTGCTATTAGCATGTACTTCTTACTGTAAACGAGAGAATTTAAAATAAAGCAACATATTGCTTATAATAACATTAATAGCCAGCTGAAGTATATCCTCTTCTTTTTTTTTTTCCTTTCCTTAGCCTACAGTTGCTGCAATTGAGGCGGGGAAAGACATAGCTTTAGCCAATAAAGAGACCCTGATTGCTGGAGGTCCTTTCATCCTTCCGCTTGCTCACAAGCATAATATAAAAATTCTTCCTGCTGATTCAGAACATTCAGCAATATTTCAGGTACATAAACATGCTAATGTTGATAGCCTGGTGGATCTTGTCTGCAATTTAGAATGTTTCCATTACATCTATTACAACCTTCTTGTCATTAAGTGAAGGATCTGTAAATACAACTACCTGCTTCATCATATATCTAACACTTCCGTGAACGTTTCACTATTGTGCCCCCTAATTCAATTCTCGTCTCTACAAGTGAATCTTAGAGGAATCTGCTTTCTCAGTGTATCCAGGGTTTGTCGGATGGTGCACTGCGGCGTATCATTTTGACAGCGTCTGGAGGTGCTTTCAGGTGTGAAATCATAGTATAAATAGAATTTTAGTCTTGAAAAATTGATGTAAACCAGTTTTGCAGATTTGTGTGGTTATTTAGGACATTGAATGTTTTATTTTTAATTTTTGGAATTAGGGGACCTGGATTTAGTACTTAATGATGATCAGTAATTTATCTTTTGGTACTTGATTGTTTTTTATGAACTAAATGGCCTGCATGAATTATTGATCTTCAAATTTTCTTCTAGATTGTAGGATCTTCTATTGTCCTTTGAATAGGAGAAACTAAAAAATTTGAAATTCAAATACCTTTCTTATGTAATGCATTATTTTGATCATTTAAGAACTCTTTGGATCTGTGTAGTCATTATATATGATCTGCAGTCTGACTGCCAATATTGGCAATTTTTTTAGCTCTGAAATTTGTGGATACAGATTCTGATAGAACATTCTATTTTAACTTTGTTATGACAGGGATTGGCCAGTTGATAAGTTGAAAGAAGTTAAGGTTGCTGATGCACTGAAACATCCAAACTGGAATATGGGGAAGAAAATCACTGTTGACTCTGCTACCCTTTTCAATAAGGTTTGATACTTGTGCTTATGCATTTCGGATAGAAAACACCTTGTTGTTTGTGAATGTACTTTCTGTTTCATTTTCAATTGCGAGTAGTAAACAAAAAGTTCTATTTTATTCTAACAGGGTTTGGAAGTCATTGAAGCTCATTATCTATTTGGAGCAGACTATGACAATATTGAGATCGTGATTCATCCACAATCCATTATACACTCTATGGTTGAAACACAGGTATAGGCTTAAACTATGTGGTCTTGGATGCTTCTGTTCTCAGTTTGTAAAAGAATATGCAAACTAAAGAGTGGAGTAGTTTGTACAGGCTTATCTTACGTTCAATTGTTTTCCAGGATTCATCTGTTCTTGCACAGTTGGGATGGCCCGACATGCGGTTACCAATTCTCTATACCATGTCGTGGCCAGACAGAATCTATTGCTCCGAAGTAACTTGGCCTCGACTTGATCTTTGCAAGTAATTGACCTTTTCCAGGCATCTCTTTTATTCCACATATGTTTTATTCAAAGATATGCCACTCATTCTGCTGAAATTCAGTCTTACTTATATACTAGAGAGTCTGTTCTTGAACTTTTTCTTATCTAAAAGATGTGAATTTTGGATAATTTTTAGATTTAATGTTAACTGGGCTTTTTATTTCAGTTGTCTTCCATAAGTTTCTTACTGAAAGTTGTACATTTACGATTGCTGGATGTCTTTTTTTTTGTTTTTTTTTTTTTCAGTTCTATTCTTGCTTCTGTTTCATAAGTGTTGAAATGGCTTGTGATATTTGATGCAGGCTTGGCTCACTAACTTTTAAATCTCCTGACAACAAAAAATACCCATCCATGAATCTTGCCTATGCTGCCGGACGTGCTGGGGGCACCATGACTGGAGTTCTCAGTGCAGCAAATGAGAAAGCTGTAGAATTGTTTATCGATGAAAAGTAGGTTTCGTGTTTCTTCCTCGTACTCCATTGATAAAAAATGTTCCACTTCAATTTTCATATTATCTATCAGTAATCCGCTCTCTGGTGCTGCCTTCCTCATTCGAAATCATATTCCATGTTTTCAGGATCGGCTATCTTGACATCTTCAAAGTTGTCGAGCTAACATGCGACAAGCACCAGTCGGAAATGGTGGCTTCACCGTCCCTTGAGGAAATTATACATTATGACTTGTGGGCTCGAGACTATGCAGCTACTCTGCAGAGCTCTTCCAGTCCTAGTCCTGTTCCAGCATGAGAGTCGGCTTTCGCAATTGTTGACCAGGGTGGCAAAGCTTTGATAGTACGTAGAATTTCTGCTGAGAAAATCATGTTTCTCCTGTAGTTGGGAAGTGAAAGGAGAGGAGAGAGTTGGGGTTTCAATGAGTAAAGAAATTATTTCCTCATATATACGTAAATATTCATCTCAAATCTTCCCCACAAAAGGGTTAAAAAAAAATCTTTAAAATCCATTAAGGCATTCCCTGGCCCAAGGCAATTGTACCAGTAGAGAAGAAACAAGACAAGATTAATGGAAATCAAATTTTGTGTTGAAACTTCATGCTGTTATTCAATTTTCTTTTAGGATTTTGCTATGCATTTGATTGGGCCCCACGTGGCTACGCGCGAATGATCGTGGCACTCTTCTTTTCTTCTATTGCCTAATGGTTGACTTTGTTAGTAGTTGGCAATTTGCCTAATGTTTTTGACTTTGATTGGGAGGTTAGTAGAGACTTAGCTTGCTGGTCCACCACGAAGCTTTCCGATTGGGCTGTCACCAAGTTGACCAAGCAAAAGAAAGGATACTCAGAAATCTTTAGTTTGATTCAAAGATGTCGACCTCCATTTTGAGCTAGTATTATAAGTTAAACAAATCTCAAATGTAATATATCAACCAATAAACCAATAATAATTAATAAAAGGGAAAAATCTCAGTCTCATCCTAGGATAAAGATAACAAAACCCAAAAGGTCAAAACGAAATTTACCAAGTATAGTGTATAAAATTTAGTCCAGCGCCCTTCCTAACTTGTGTCACTTACTAAATAACTTCTCTTCCTTCTTTCTTCCAAACTCGAAAGGTTTCAAGAAATATTGGTGTGGTTATCAACTAGAATGTTATTGTCCAAAATTTTATGGAGTATTCTAATTTTGACCCTTTTTTTCTTCACTAGTTAGAATGAAATCTACTACTCATCCCAGAAAAGTTAACCAATTTTTAGAGCCTAACTATCTCCGACCTCCTTGTTATTATTTTGGACATTGAAACTAAGATATTACGGGACTTTTTGAGCATTGGTCAACTAGTCAGTCTCTTTCAACTTTTATTCTAAAAAAAATGAAAGAATAAAGTCAAATGCTCCATTCATGAAGACAAGACTTTGCTACTCTTGATTGAGTGAAATGCTTATTTTATATTTTGAGACCTGTTATATGCAATGAAATAAGCAACCCCAAAAAACGTTTCTCAAATTTTCTCAAATTTTATTTAATTATTTTTCATAAAACTCTCGGTTCTATTAGTGATTAAGAAAATGTAATTTTAATTAAAAAAAAATAAAATTTGAACAATGTAATGTTGATCAGCAAGGACTAATGAACTTGTATACATACCAGAACTTGGAATGCAGTATTCAACCTTTTTTCACCTTCAATTCCTTCTCTTTTTAATTTAGTTTTGTTCTTACTATAGGGTTAGTAGAAGCCTGTCTTGTGTTCCCAATGCCAACGCTTTAATTAATATGCAATATTATTGAACTAATTTCCATAAACGTTAAAGAATGGCCTACCTCCGTGGTTTAATGTGAACTCTTAGTTGTTTCTATGCGTTGTTCTCTTATTGTTACTGTCTTTATAAGCGTTGATAATCATGTTCATTTTTCTCTCGTTCACATTGGAATTAATTTGTGTGAACACATAAATTGATAAGAGAAGCCCTTTCAAAAAAATTGAGAAGAGAAGAGGATTAAAAAAAAAAAAAAAGGAGATTGATTTGTCTTCTCCTATGTAGTATAGTATCATTTATTATTGACCATCAGCATATTGATGATTATGAATATTGGCATTTTGCTGTAGTAGCTGGAGTTTCTAATACTTTTACCTATAAAAACTCAAAGGAATTACAAAAATTTGGGAGGTCAAGTTTTTTTTTCCCTTCTAATTTCCGTACCATTTCTTTTAGAAAAATTCCAGTTTTTAATTTTTTTTAAAAAATATCATTTTTAAAATGGTTACTAGTTATCAGTTTTTGAAAACTAGTTACCGGTTACTAGTTACCAGTTATATACTAGTTACAAAAACCTTTAGTCACTAGTTACCATTTCTTGGAAACTGATTACCGGTTATTAGTACTATTTTAAAAAATAGTTTTTTCTAAATAATTTTTAAAAAATGATATTTTTCTAATAAAAATTATACCAAAACTAGAAAAAACACATGTCACCGTATTTTTCAAATTTTGTTTTCTAAAAGTACCGTAAAAGACCTAATTTCCCCTAGTAGTTGTCAAATACCGGCCACACAGTTCCCTTTCCATTATGATTTAATTTGTACAACATAATCAACATTGTTTAATAGGTCTTAATTTTTTTCTTTATATTAATTAATTTTTCTGTTAAATTTTCCAACCAAAAGTTATGTCTGCCACATATTAATTGGTCACATAGTCACAACTCACATGTACATTATTGATGGTGGCAATACCTAGGAGTGTTCAGCAGATCGATGTTGTACTATTTTAAGACATATTTCACCGATTCATAGTACACGCAGATTTTAGAAGATGCACATCGGATTTGTGAAAAAAAAAGTTTCAACCAATCCGCACATGGATTATTGATTTTTAGCAAAACTTTTTATCAATTATTTAGATTATTCATTTTTAGCACAAAATTTTCCCCCTTTTTTTACAACTTTGCCATTACCAATAATTTTAGCTTTTTTTTTATTAATATAGATACAATTAAGATACAATTATAATACATTAAAATCTAAAATTATGGATCATTGACTTTCAAATTGAAAAGTTTATCCAATTCATAGAAGTACAGATTTTAGAATTTCTATCCAAAAGTGTGTGGATATCCAATTTAATTGAATCAACTTGTGCAAATTGGATTGAGCGAATTTTGAACATCTCTAATGGTGCCAACAATAGGATTGCTAAATTCCTAAAGGTGGAATTGATAGTAATAATAAAAACAAGCCAATGTAAAAGGGAAAAAAAAAACACTAGAATTTTACGTAATTTGGCTAATAAGTAAGAACACTCCTTTTCACTATTGTAGAAAGGATAATGCTAAATCTATTTTCTTTTCTCACTATTTGACACGTGGACTCTACTATGTTTTCTAATATTACTTAAATGTGAAATAGAATCTACTAGTTAAATAGTGAGACAAGAGAGTTGATTTAACATTTCTTTAATAAAGAAATTGCAATATGTTAGAATTCCTACGAAGTGACATGATGTTTATAACTTGGTTGGATAGGATTTCCTATGTGGTTTGAAAAAAAAAAAAGAAAAAAGAACTACATATTTGAAATAAATGCAATAAGCAAAATTAAATGCACATAATCAATTAATTTTCCTCTTAAACACTAGATGAATCTCATATTTGAATTCAAATACTACATGATTTTTACATAAAGTAGATTTGAAAGCTTTCTAATGATACTAATTGAAGCTTTAGGTTTGAATTCAAATACTACATGATTTTTACATAAAGTAGATTTGAAAGCTTTCTAATGATACTAATTGAAGCTTTAGGTAGAGATGCAAGTATCGGTGTACATTCAAGCTTATTCAGTAAGTCAGCTCATTTATAATATACAAGATGGCTCGCATTTTGTTACCTTGGACTAGCTTGACTTGCATAACATGATTGACCGAGTTAGGATAGGTCGACCTGTTAGGCCAATCCATCCTAATCTGTTTATATATATATATTTTTAAAAAAACATAAAATTATTTTTGAGTGTTTTTTTTTTTTTTTAGAAAATAGTTTTTCAAGTGTTTTGATTAAAAAATAGCAGTTAATGGGCTAGCCCAACTAAGGCCGTGTGGGATAGCCCGTCCTAGCCTATAATGGTAGAGGCATGTGGAATATACTGAGCCAAGATATTTTGCTAAGTTAGCCAGCCTAATCCACCAAAATGATAGGCTAGGCCAGCGTAGCCAATGACCGACTATAGGTCAGGTAGAAAATTAGATAGCATGGGTCAGTTAGCCCAAACTTGTAACTCCCTTAGAGTATGTCTACTCAGAGGGAGATAAGTATAAGGAAGGAGAATAGTGGATAGATTGGTAGATGAATTTGGGGGTATTACAGGTATTTGGTTGGAATGATTTCAGGAGGAAAGGAATTAGACAATAGATTTCTAATTCTCAATTTGAGCAAATTTTTAATTCCTTCAAATAGAGAGATTTTAGGATAGAATTGTCCACCCAAGTAAACTTTGATCCACATGTGCATAATTTTATCCTTTACAAAATATCATAAAACTAATCACTAGTATACAATCGTAATTGTACAAATAAAAATTTCTTTTTACCTTCTTTTCCTTCATACTAAACACAATATTCTCGACTTCCTTATCAAAGACAATAATAGAAGATTGATATCCTTTCTCTCCCTTTTCCTTCCATTAGTAATGCACTTCCCCTTCCTTCCTTCTTGTATTCACTTCCTCCTAATATAGTGTTAGACTGTGATTGGTAGGAGGAAGAAGTAGAAGGAAGGAGAGGATTTTTAGTTAAATTTGGAGTAGGATAGTTTTTAGAAGGAAAGATTTTGGGAGGGAGTATATTAGACTATGGATTCCAAATCATTAATCTGAGCTCATTTTTTTCCTTCAAATCAGAGAGAGATTTTTGAAGAGAGTAATCTATTATAGACTTTGATTGACATTTACATAATTATCCTAATATATAATATATAATATCAAAAAGTAAAATAAGTAGAACGATAATTGTACAAATTAAATGTTCTCATTATTTTCACTTTTTGTTCTTACCAAATAAAGGAATAAAAAGATTTAGGTCTTCTTTCTATCCTCTCACACCAAATAGAATAAAAGAACAGTGCTCTACTCCCTCTTCCTTTTTCTTTTCTATATGTTAAACCTTAGGTAGTGTTTGGTTCGTAAAATGGAATTAAAATGGTAATGGGAATCGTAATGAAATAAAATTAGAAAAATAATAGAAATAATAATTCACTGTTTGGTTGAAACTTGAAATAGTCTTAGAATGGAATGGAAAAAAAGTATTCTATTGGCCGTACTTTTAGATGTTTTGAAAAGACAAAATAGGAAAAACTAGGTATTAAAATTTTTATAAAATGATGGAATTGCTATTCCATTGGTGGTAGAGTGGAATAATAATTCTATTATTTAATGTAATTGTGATTCCATTAAAATCATAATTCTTTTGCTAAAAACACAGTCAAACAAAAAAAATGTATTTTCTTTTGGAATTACCTTTTCATTCTAAGGTTGATTCTTTTGAACCAAACATGCCCTAAGTTTTTTTTATCTTTCTTCCCTCCTACAAACCATAGCCTTAGGCAACCTCACTAATTTTCAGAACACGTGTCACTCGTAGTATAGTGAGCTGTCAGAAAGACCGTTACAACATACACCAAATCCAAAATTTAATTGCAAGGCTGATTATGTCTTTCAATAACTCAAATATAATTGAAACTTTATTAAATGAGATATTAAATAGCACTAGTACATTAGTCAATTATGATGATCAATTGATGTACATATTAAAGTGACGGTGGTCCCCAACCTAAAGACGGTACATATGAATTGTGCTCAATACAATAAAAGAAGTTATCTTGACAAAGGTACTATATATTATCGACTCATTTGCAAGCATCTAATTCTCTCATTAATACTCCATACTTCTTTATTTCCCTTTTTCCATGACAAACTTTCTGTTTGGACAAGTAGAAAAAGTAGCAAGGCCAATTTCCTAGTTTCTTCCGGTGTACCTAGGCTTTGAGAGTTACATGTGCCTGTTTTTAAGTGCATGATGATGCTGATTGACAAAGGTACCCTCTAATGTGGATATGTGATAATGGCAGCTAGGGATATGAATTTGGTCTGCCATTTCATTATTGGAAAGAAAGAGAATTAGGAAGTGGCCATGGGGTTCTTTTTTAAAATTGCCAGATATTCATTGAGGATATTGATACCCACTCTAGCTAGCATATGTACAAATAAAATCTAATCATACATAGACAAATACCTAAACTAAAACCCCATATCAAAATATGGGGGATCGGAAGATATTTAAATATATACCTTGTTTTTAGTCCATGATGTATGTTTAGGTTGATTTTATCTTTTATTTATGAAAAATGACATATATAAGAATAATAACAAGAAAAAGAACCACAACATTAATTGTTGATAGCTAACTAAGAACATCTAAGAAGGAAAACTCTTTGCACATGCATATATATATATATCAATAAATTAATATATCTATATTGTGATTCTTTTTGAAGAAAGATGAAAACAAAACTTTAGTTGGTCGATATTAATGGAATATTGATCAACCAAAAACCAAAAGGACTAGGTGTGGTTGAAGATTACTGTAGGATATATTTGAATGCTTTTCATGATTACTTGGCATAATACCTCCATATCGGTTGCAGACAAAGGTCATTGTTTTTGGCATTAGGACACGTTTTGAGATCCCTTTTCTATGATTAGTTTTTGAAAAAAAAAATGAATGAACTATGGATTCTTCCACTCCTTGGTGTGTTTATATACATGGATATATACATATATATATATATTCTAATCATGATCTCTTGACCCAAGTACAAACGTTTATCTAATGGGAATCAACTTGCACTAAGCTATATATATTGTCATGCATAGAGAGAGATCAGATTCATCAAGAAGGAAGCATCAAGTCTAATAGTTTCATGGTCAATTGGGTGGCCTATGGGGATTTGGTTGGGCAGTCAAGAAAGAAAAATCGATTATGGGGTACCCTGAGAGAGTTGATTAATTTACAGCCTTTGGCATGCATAGTATGCTCCAAAAGAAGTAAAAAGAAAGGATTGAAGGTACCCCACAACCAGAGATACCCTACTAATTAACTGCTGCTTTCTCAGTTTTGTTGCTTTTTATATTGTCTAGAAGAAGAAGAAATAAGAAGAAGTTATACATTATAATATGTTTCAGGGCTCACTTCAATCATTTCCCAATTATCTTTTTTTTTTTTTTTTTTTTT
>JXTC01000635.1:26160-127822 GCA_002914845.1 Trema orientale
TATTATTTTCTTATGTATAATTAAGCTATAGCTAGAGTATACATGTCTTTTTCAATTTTTTTTTTCCCCTTTTTGAATAAAAGTACTTTCTTTCATTCATTCATTCCAAATTCCAATAACCAGTCTAATTCGATCAAACTATTAAGTATCTTCTATTTATAATAGTATCTTCTATTTATAGGCAATAAACCAACTAATTCTAAATTCATATCTCTTCAAAATTCCCATTTTGCCACTTTCCAGTCAATTAAGTCAGCAAATGATGTGCAAAATTAAGATTAAAGGATGACATTTACAGTTCTATTTTTCTCAGTTTCCCACCTCTTTTCCGACGATAAAGAATAAAGTTAGCGGGAATCTTCCTGATTTACACATTTTCCTAAGCTATTTTTCATGGAAGCTTTGTGCAGTACTGCTACCACTGGGATTAAAATTTGAAAAAAAGTAAAATAAAAATACACACACAAATTGACAAAAAGACCGTGCGATGTTCCAAAATAATACCACAATTACAAAGTCTTTGCAGAAAATAGTATCCAATTAATAGGTAGACACTGAAAAAGTACAAACGAAAATAAGGAGTTTTTTCTAGCAAAATACCCTATTCTATGTGTTTACAAGCGCGTCAATTATATTAGAATTATATAAAAAGATAAATTTAGCTACAAATTTAAGAAAAATATTTGATTAAAATCTACCCACTAATTAATAGTGTTGAAATAACATCACGAGTCCTTTTATCGTGAAACCACAGTATATATACATAATTGGTTAAAAAAATATGTCAGATCATGTGTGTCATTTTTTGTGTGTAGTATAGCTCGTATTGTTTTTTCCCGAAAGGATAATATCAGGGTATATAGTGTATTAGTCACTCACTTGGTGTTACCCTTATTTTCACCGTCTGTTGTATTTAATTTAGCGAGGCGGGTCCCAAATTAACCAGAGAGTTGGCAGAGTACAGGCCTTGGATTTTCCTAGTTATGGAGCCAACTGAGAATATTCAACTACTACTCCTGAGAAAAGTTGATATTTTGCTTTTTCTAGATCGTTACAATTATATATTATAGACATAACTATATATATAAAGTAGAATAATTATGGATTATGGTGTAAGAGAATTCGTTTTATGCCAATGTCCTTTATTGTATTCATCATTGTTATTTTCTCAAATGTAGAATTTCCTGTCGTTTTTTATTTAGTAGTATGTAATTCTTCAAATTATTCGAAGCCATTGAACCATACAATTTGACTAATGAGCATGACCCTCTTGTGAAAATGATATAGATTTTTGTCCCCCAGATATCTCTGATTTTTTTTCCCTTTAAGAAAAAAAAAAAGAGAGAGAGACATACGTCACTAGAAACATATATCTGGGAAACAATTTATTTATTTTTCTTGGCTTTATACCACTTTGATTAAAAAGTGGTGTTAATTCACAATAAAATTAATTAGGGCGCGTCTACAGTAGGGGCGCCCCTACGTAGGGCCTTGTCTATTCACCGTTGGATGGGAATCTGTATATAAATAGATTCTCCACAGATTCCCGTTATTCTCCACAGATTACCATCCAACGATAATTAAGGCATGACCATACGTAAGGACGCCCCTACCGTAGCCATCCCCAATTAAATAACTAGTATCTTTAGCTTTCTTCTGTGGAAAAAGTGTTTTTGTTTACACGAAAGAGTGTTTAAACAAAACTTATAAACTTAATTAATAAGAAAATTAAGGAAAAAGAAAGCATGATAATTTTGATATCATGTACATATACTTTTTGACAAGTTATATTTGATTATGTCATGTATTTCTTTAATTATACGGATGGAGCTAAACAAAATCTAATTTGCTAGCTATTGGTTTTATCCTTTTAGAATGTGTATATATATTGACTTTGTAACTTAATTGATTATTACAATAATTTGATATATTAATTATAGTTTGAATTATTCAAAAGATATTTCCTAAAGTTAGGTTTTCAATTTCCATAAGTATATCCTTACAATATTTTCATATTAATACTGATTTGGTACGTGCCCTTTTCTAATAAAAAAAAACAAATAATATTTCATTCCTTCAGACAACCAATCCATTATTTACAAACAACAAAGATGAACTATAAGGGAAAACCGATGCCGGTAGTGGAAATTAACAGGTACAAATTGTGGACATGAAGTTTCCAAAGAAAGAGATGCCTTATTATTTTTTTTTTAAATCCCGATTAGGTAACTACATTACGCATAGTATAACTATCATTAATTATAAAGTATCACCTTAACTACTCCGCCGATAACTTGAATATATTGAATTCGAAGCCATCCATTTCCAAGTCCAAAGCATCAGCATATATATATATAACCTTCTTTAATTTGAATCAGTACTATTTCCAAATATAAATATATGTAAAACAGGATATGTTTGCAGAATCAAGATTATTCAATATTAATCCATCCAATCAGAACATGTCATTCATGATTCTATCGTTTATATATATACACATATATATATATATATATATATATATATATATATATATATATATATATATTATCCAAACTATAGATGCTGATAGGTCTGCTAAATGACATGTATGCAATTATATTAATTTATCCTCTCATGGAATATAAAAAAGAAAAAAGAAAAAAAGAAAGTCTCCAACTCGTGTTTACAAATTCATATACATATATATATATTTAATAACTTTTGGTTCATATTTTTGTTGAAATTTATGCAAAGTGTTTCAATTTTGGGAAGAGGAATATTATTACATATGTGAATGCGTGATTGACACTCAATAGAATAACATGTGCTTTTGCTTCTGTGACAAATTGTGTGGGACTCACACGGTAATAGACTAATCCATTAGGTCCCTAGAAAAGGAAATCCAATATTCCATTATTTTCTAGGCAACTTTCCAGGAAAATTTCGGCCTAATTACATCTTTTTTACATAAAAACAAGGACAGTAACCCATTTCTAATAAACCTTCAAACTCATAATAAATCCTCGCCTAAAAAAAGAGGGAAAAAATTATAATAATACCCTCCAAAATTTCTTTTAAAAATAAATAAACATGTTATAAAAAAAAAGCAGAAATTAACCAAGTAACAAATCTACATAAATGGTGTAAAATTTCAACACAAACACAAAAAATAGAAAAAAAAAAAACACACACACACACAAGTCACAACTCTCAATGCATCCAACTCCAAAGTGATTTTAAGTCAATTAACATTTACTCACAGAGTCAAATATACAAACCAAGCTTTTGTTTTTGTTTTTGCTTTTTTTTTTTTTTTCTCATAATTAAGATTGTACATAACATAAGTAATGAACAAAATTCAAAAAAAAAAAAAAGGAAAAATCAAAATGGATGCAAATTCCTACTGAGACCATTGACATTAGCCAAAAACCCCACAAAATCCTGCTTGTACGGCAAAAACGACCTCTTCTTGTCCTCAGTAGTAGTAGTAGTAGTATTATCCTTATTCCTCCCTTTTAACATATCCCCTCCTCCTCCTCCTCCTCCTCCTCTTTCGTCGTCGTTGTTCGAGCTCAAAACGACGTCGTTTTTCTCCTTCTCCGCCACGGCCTCCACTTTCCCTGCACGTTTTGACCCACCCAGCTTCTTAATCGGAGCCACAAACACAAACCCGTCCTTCCCGACGCTACCGCTACGGCTCAGAATGTCCCGAAGCTTCCACCGCTTCGACGACCCGGTCGACCCGCTCTTCTTCCCCCGCCCCCTTCTCCCGTCGTCTCCGCCGCCCCCAGAAACGGCGCCGTTTTTGGGCTTCCAGACGCAAAACGACCCCTGCGTTAGGCCTTCGAGTTCGTCAGACTCGGAGGAATCGCAGGACGACGACGCCGCCGTCGCAGTCGTTTCGCGCTCCTCTTCCACCATCAGCTTCCTCAGCGGCTGCCTGGTACGACGCGTCGTTTTGTCGCTTTCCTCCTTCGTAGCGGCGTCGTTCGAGGGAGCTTCGAGGAGCAGAGTCCGGTCGAAGAGAGGGTAGACCGGCTTGATGAGTCCGTTGTGGAAGATCTCGTCCGCTGATATGGGCGACGAGTCCGGTTCGGCCGAAACGAACGCGAATTCAAACTCACTCTCTTCATCCTCATCTTCATCTTCATCTTCATCTTGATCATCATGGTCTTTATCTTGATCTTGATCTTGATCTTTCAGAAATAATGAACGGCTCTGATTATCATCATCATAATCATAATGATCTTTGTCAATAACGTCCCAGCCGGGCTCATGAACATACTCGTCGAAACCAAAAACGTCGTCGTTGGAACCGTTCTCTCGGCGGAACTCGTTAACGACTCTGGCGGCTATGTCGGCGAGATTCTCGGTCCCTGAGGAAGAATAGCTATTGAAGCTGGGAGAGAGAGTACTACTTACTAAAGGACCCGCCTGCATCTTTTCTTTTTTTTTTTCCCCCTCTTTGCCCAAACCCAAAAAATAAAATGGATAGATATAAGCTATATATATATGCCAAAAAAAGTAGTAATATATATTATTATATTAGAGAAAGAGAAGAAGAAAAGTGAGAGATAGAGGGAGAGTTAGGTGGAAATGACCAAAAGTGTGGGGTTTTAGGCAAAACATGAGACCTCTCTCTCGAGGCATAATATATAGAGAGAGAGGGGATAAAATAATGAGTGGTTGGTTGTGGTCCTTGTGGGAAAAATCGCCTTAATTTATAAATTTGTTTATTTATTATTGTTGTGACAACATTTGGATACAAAAGGGACGCGGTTTTGGTAAAATATTATTAGAAAATAGGCTAATTAAAGCTTTTTGTCTTTGATTAAAATTGTTTTATTTTTTTTTTCCCCCAAAAAAAAAAAAGGTAACGGCCAGGGGAAAACGAAAAAACTATTTACACACAACATAAGTAGGTAGTTGGGTTTTAATTTGGGGGGTGTTTTGCTTCTGTTATACGTAATATATTGATGTGTATGTATAGGTATAAATACACGTGTATTCATATGTAGTGGAATGGAAGAGGAACATCATCGGATTCAGGTTGTGTTGGTTGTGTTCACATGTGTTGTTTCTTTTGTTTTTGTTTTTTTTTTTTTTTGAAAGACACATGTGTTTTAGATTAGTTAATTAGTTTGCCTTTTTTGAATGTTTTACTGGTTCTCATTCATTATTAGGTATAAGCTTACAATGATACATTATTTCGTTGGATTAATATCTATTTTTCAGTTTTTTCTTATTTTTTTTGTTCCTTGCCAATAAATAGTAAACTTTGAAATTTATTCAAAAAAATTTTTTGAAAATTTGAATACTTAAAAATAGGGTCTCTCTAAGACAGCTATAACAGTTTCTAGAATCTAATTTACTTCTAGAAATTAACTCCTAAATATAAACCGTTTCTTCCTCTCAAAAAAAAAAAAAAAAGAAATTAATTTATGGTGGATTTTTTTTCTCTCTCTCTCTTTTTTATTCTAGCTCTTTGTATATGTATAAATGTATGATGGTCGTAATTCTAATAATAGTTCGTCTATATAATTAACTTGCTGAGACATTGGTTGCCATGCAAACAAAATTGTAGAAAGAAAAGAAAAAACAATTTCTTTTAGCTTGGAAGAGTCGAGAGATAATGCTCATGCTGATTCAAAAGATAATAAATATTTCTGATCTCTTAATTAGTGCTTAAAAAACATAATAATACATTATGTGTTGGTTACATAATAAGTTAGAGATCTACCAAAAAATTTAAAACTTGATATTTTGATCATAAATAAAATTCATGAAAACCCTATGTTTAATTATCATTGTTAGGGTAATTTCCTCAAACCAATCAGAAAACGACACGTGGTAAGTCAAAAATGACACGTCATAATAATATGATTAAAAAGGACACTAAACCCTCTATGAGCCGACCAGGCTCAAAAAAGTGAAAGACCATGTATTGGCTTTGCCCTACAACCAATGAGGAAGAACCGAGCAAGGGGGGCTAAATTCACGAATAAGAAGACCAGGCCCTGGTCGGAGTACATGCTACGTGCCGACCAGCTGAGCACCTATGATAATTGATAAATGACCAACAAGGGATCATAGGAAGAGGTAGCTGACTACCAGGCAGTAACATAGTCCCGACCAAGAAACAAGATAAGGAACGTGTAAATTGTAGATAGGCTGACACTTGGCCCAATCACATTCTCTTGTCTATACAAGCGGGTAGATGAGATTCCGTTCTATCTTTTCAGGGACACGTAGACATCAACTCTAACGTTTTGGGGACTACAAAGTGATTATAAATAGTTTCATAATCACTTGAAAAAGGTAAGTCGCGACAAATCCCCAAAATCTTATTTGTTTCTCTTTGCCTTTTTACCTCCTATAGTTCCATTACTATCCATTTATTATTCATTCAAATACTTTATTGAAAACATCATTAACAACCTTTTTTGTGGAGGAGATTTGACATGTACCACCCCCATCAGCTGATGAAAAGTCCATTTATAATCTTTTTCAAGATTATACGAATTACACCTACGTCAAATCTGGGTTTTGGTTTCTTTTGAAAAAGAACCACTCAAGAATGTGTGGCGCGCGTTAGTTCACGGACCAAAATTTACACCAACAATCATTATCCACTGGTTATTCAAACATAATGGTTATTAATTGAGAAGAAGAATAAACATGATTGGGTTTTTCTTTCTTAAAAAAAAAAAAAATCAATCTATCGATGTTTTACCTTGCTCGCACGTACGTAAACAAAGACAGAAAGAAGTTTAAGACTTTATGTACCGCCGCATGATGGAGTTTATAAAATTCCCAGTATAGATGAGGGTATTAAGGTAATTAAGCAAGTGGTCTTTTTTAATATTTATTATAAGAGAACTATATGGACGAACTTTTAGGTGAAAAGAAGGTATGGCCGGGAAAGACGGTGGCTACCAAGTTATGTGAAAGAGGAGGATTTATCTGTCATCCTCACTGTGCTATTACTTGACACGTGTGGACAAGTCTTACTGACACGTTTCCTTTTTTCTTTGTTTTGGGGGGGGTGGGGGGTGGGGGTGACGGGTTATAACGGAGCGTGGGCATTCATGGGACTGGATGTAATAGTGATCATATTTTACTCGATGAATAATCCAGCATCTACATATATACATGTACACATTATATCAAGTTTAATCTCAATATTTTTGTAATACCAAGTGGTCATAATTTATTTTAAATTTTGATAAAGGAGAGTAAGAAGTTGAACCTAAAACCTCAACTTCAACATTAATGTCACAGATTATAGTAATTAAATTGTTACTTTGTATAATATAATTAATATTAATAACACATTAACAATATTAGCAAACTTCAATTAAATAAGAGTAAATCACTTATTATTACAATCCAATTAAATGACAATCAACTGAAAAAAAAAAAAAAAACTACTTATAGTACTATTCCAATCATATACATTTGATATTATTACCATATCAAAGGCACTCAGTTCATTTAATTTATTAAACATTCAATAAATTATAACTTTTGGATCAATTATCTATTAAAAAAATCACATTATTTAAGAGAAATTAATTTGTATCATCATAATCAATTGCTATATCAATTAATAAATGGGTACCTAGTAATTAATTTGGCACATACATCCCGATTATATAAATGAAATAAAGACCAATGTAAACGAAATCAGCTATCTATAATTTCCCCAAGAAATCAGCTATGCTAATCTTGTACTCCAAGTCCAACTTGCACTTCTATACTTCTAGAAGTCTCGGCAAAAGCATTCTTGTTTTACTTTTAAAACTACTTCTAGAAAAGAAGGGGATCGAATTTTATATTTTTCCCTCCTTTGGATGTAGAATTAGAATATATAAACCATGGAAGTTGGCTACTTGGATGGTGATGGGAAAACCTTGATATATTTTGATAATGCAAATCCAGCTCCCAACCTTTATGAATAGGACAAGTACAGTTTTTTCATTAGAAAAGAAAAGAATAAGACAAAGCTTTTAATAAAGTAAACGATATTTTTCTAATAAACCATGATTTAATGGGAAAAATGGAATGGACTTTACAAGTTTCATTTGATGGTACCTACAATTGTAGAATGATCAGACAGGCTGTTATCCATATATAAAAACCTGAAAGGAACCCTACTTATATAAGAGGGATAATAATAAAGGCGAACGTATCCAAAAAAACAAAAAAAAAAAAAAAATCAAAGGTTAATTATTAGTATTTCCATTTAATTAGCCATTTACAAAACATTTCCCTCTCTTTAGTATTATTTTAATGTGGAGATATTGACTGGACAACTTTCTTGTATAAGGGAAATGGATGGAAAGAAGACTATATATTTTGAGGCAAAATGACTTTTTTTTTTGTTGAATATTTTGAGGCAAAAAAAAAATAACTTTTTTCGAAGTAGTGTCATAATATCCCCTCAAAAAATAAAAGAGAAAAAAAAAGAAAAAAAGTAGTGCCATAATAACTATTATGACTATATA
Source organism: Trema orientale (assembly GCA_002914845.1). NCBI lineage: Eukaryota > Viridiplantae > Streptophyta > Magnoliopsida > Rosales > Cannabaceae > Trema > Trema orientale. The sequence continues at coordinate 34,650 of JXTC01000635.1, forward strand.
TGAAATTGTTATATATTACGATTCAGCCCGGCCAAATACTATTCCCGGAGTCTAACCTGGCCAAGTTTTTTAATTTTTTTAAAAAAAAGTTTTTTGTAATTATTATTAAAAAAATAAGATTTTTACGAAATAGTACTGGGTCAGTTTGGCCCGACCCTATAGCCCGATGCCCGGCATGACCCGATATTTAGTCATTGGGCTATAGGGCCGGGCCAGCAGATTTTCCTTTTGGCCCGAATGGTCAGACCGGACTGGGCGGCCCATATTTGCATCTTTAACTATTGGTAGTCTTAAGGCCTGTTTGGCATGGTTTCTAAAGATCTTTTAGGACTTAAAAATTGTTTTTGAGGGTGTTTGGATATATTGTCATAAGACATTTTTAATGAAGCATAGACTCACTAATTTTTCCAATAGATCTTCTTGAGCTTTTACTTCAAGATGTAAAAATTATCCCAAATAAGTCCTTAAATTATGATCAACTACTACTAAAAAGGATCACTACGAAAAGTAGTCACAAAAGTCATTTTGGCAAGAAAAAAGATCCTATTTCTGTTCATTTTCTTTTAAGTAGGAGTGTTCAAAGACCGATAATTAATTGTGATAAACTAATTTGTATGTTGATTTCACAGCAATATTCGTACAAAAAAGGGGAGAAAAAAGTTCCGAAAGTTTAATTTTGTAATTTGTTGGTTACGGGTGAATTCATATGTACGAACGGGGACTTGGATTTCAAATAGTACTTGGATGTGACAAAAACATGAAATTTTTCTAGACGAACCAAATAGCAATATCCTAAAAGAAAAACATGATTCATATGCTAGAATGATTTATTAATTAATTCTATACATATATATAGTTTGAATGTTAATTTTTAAGCAAAGTCTATCTTTCTTTATTAATAAAGTGGGCTAGCTAACTCGTTTAAGAAAGCTTTGCTAGCTAGAAGAGTATATAAATGGTAAATATAGAACGGCCCTTCAATTAATTTCCTAGGTTTGGCAAAACGTGTCGAGTTATTATGGCACAATGAGCACGTCTAGGAAATATTAGTTCTCATCATTTGGCGCATTTAATTTCCCACTCATGAGAATTACAGGCTATCTCTCATTCTATTGTATATACACTGATGTGAGACACATTTGCAAGTAATGTAAAAGCACGTTTGATAAGAACAAACAGGGAAAAAAAAAAAATAGTTACTTATTACTAATCATTCTTACTTTGTTGTTTGGTTAACTCCCAACCCTAAAATATATTAGCTTTGAGAGCAAGTAAAGGAACTTGATCTACCTATATACATTCACAATCAAAATAAGCGGCTAGCTTGTGACAATGCTTCATTAGACTCCAACCTAGCAGCGCCAAAAGTTTATGACTAAGGATCTGATCAGAGTCAACTGTCAAGTGTTCAAGAATAATTCTAAAAGGACATATCCTACTTGTGAATTAAGTGTGCTTGTTTTGAAAATATAACTGGTATGGAATTTTCAGAAGGCCGGTACGATGCGAAAATGTTAGTAAACTGAAAATTGAGACAAAAATTGGAAAAAAAAAAAAATCTAACATTGAAGTGACTGATATAACATTGAAGTGAAATTTGTTTTATTACGGAGAAATTAAGGTACGTTGAATAAGAAAAAATATGCCATAGAGTCTTTTTTTGGAGAAGTCAATGAAAGAAACATAGAGACAATGATGTGTTCTCATGAATGTTATCGTATTGTAGATAATATTTATTTGCATTCTAGATGGTATTGGAGTGGTCTGGGAGCAGATAGCATGGCCAATAAAATAGAATTTTATCTAAACCATATAGTGATATAGTGAAAATCCTAGGGTTGTGGAAATCCTATATCACTATATAGTTTAGATAAAATTCTATTTTATTGGCTATGCTCGCTGCTCCCAGACCACTCCAACACCATCTAGAATGCAAGTAAATATTATCTACAATACGATACCATTCATAAGAACACATCATTGTCTCCATGTTTCTTTCATTGACTTCTCTTTTAGGTGTACTAAAATTTATACTAATTTTTTTTTTTTTTGAGAAATAACACACATTTTAAAGAAACAAAACCTTAACTTGATTCTCTATCTAATTTTCTCTCCCAAACAAAAGCTCTACCGTCTCTCTCACAGAGGCTGGAGAGAAAGCTTCTCCTTCTTCGGTCTCCCATCCCCACTCTCCTCCTCCTTCACCTTGATCTCTCACCCTGACCTTTCTCAGGGTTGAGAGATTTTTTCAGTTTTCTTTAATTTTCTGATAAGTCTAGATTTAGATCTGGTTTGTAGTACCATCTTTTGTGTACACTACAACAAAAATATGTAATAATGGCATTTTTTTTCGTGACATTAACCTTAAAAATTTCACAATATTAACATTTAGTGGCATTCACTAAAAAATATCATTGATTAATAAAGATATTATAATCTTTCAAAAAATAATTTTTATAATTTAGATATACTGGCATTTTATAAATATCACTAAAATTTATCTGACATTTTTTAAATGTCATTAATATCTTAATTTAGTAGTATTTTAGAAATATCACTAAATTTAGATTTAGTAGTATTCGAAAAATGTAACTAAATTTTAGATTTAGTGACATTTCAAAATATCACTTATTTATTCTCTTTCAAAAAAAAATCACTTATTTATCTAGAAGACTAGAACTTGTTGTAATTTCAGGAAATAGAACAAAATGAAAAGAATAATTCTAAAGATAAAACATACCCTTTTTTAAGGGGAAGAAAAGAGGAAGAGGAATATAGTACTTCGTACGTTTCTCTGTAATTTTTTGTTAATTTTATCATATTCAATTTGATTAAAATTAAATAATTTGTTTTGAAAAGAAGTTTAACGATAAAATAATAATATAGTATTGAAACTAAAGAAACGTTTATATAAAAATAACATGTATATGATGTTTTTTTTTAATAAAACATATATATGAAGCTATTAATTAGTTTTACAAGCAGAAGAGAATTAATATTAATGGATTATCTCAAGAATAAACTCATAAAAAACGAAAAAAAAAGACTTGACACGCAAGATGCAGTTCAAAGTGTTCAATATTGTAATTGTCTTTAGAATAAATTATAGAGTTTCGTAACTAATGATTATTTCAAAAATTTCAATCTAAAAATGCGTGCTCTGGTAAAGTTTACGGTTTAAAAATTCAAATTTGAATTACTAAAACAAACGAATTCTAATTTTTCCAATTTCCAAAAATTTAAAGTAAAAATTTTACTTTCAAATTTTTTTAGACTTCTTAAAATTTATCATAAAACAAAACTTAAACAAATTTAAAATAAAAACTAACTCGTCACCACTAGATCCTTTCTTTTCTCATCGACCCTGCTTCTACTTAGATTAAGTTTTGCTCTCAAAATTTCATCTTCTTTTCTTTCACAGCCTCCATCTCTTTTCTAAAACTGGTATAATACTGTAAGTCTTCTTAAGTTTTTATTTCATACTTTATTTTGTATCTAATAATTTTTTTAAAATTTTATTAATAGTTTTTCATGTTTTCTCTGAATTATTTTTTAGATTTATTCATTTGAGACAACATGTTTTTAGCGAGAAAAAAATAGTTTGGATAACATGAAATTATGATGAAACTAAAAGCATGTGTCTACGCTCAAAATATACTAGCGGCTATCGTAGTATACATTAAGGTGTCGATCCCACAGAGAAGTAAATCAACAATAAAAAAATAATAAAAAATAGAAAGAAAAATTAAAAATAAAAATAAACTGAGTAAGAAATTAAAATAATAATCACAGAAATAAAAAATAAAACTACCAATATGAGAAAAACAAGGCTTCAAGACTCACTTAATTGTTAGTTCAACTGTTACCAATTTTGATTCCTATTTATCACTCAATTATATGTTTCACATCCCAAACACATAACCAGAAAATATAGTTTTAAGAACAAATATTAATCCAAAGTATTCAATATGAGAAATTCTTCCAATTAACACTAAAAATAATTCATCTTACTAGTTATCTAAGATAACAATATATCACAGAGATAATACTGCAGTAAAAAATCAACCAATAAAATAAAAATAATTATAATCTAATTTAGATCACCACATAAAGAAAATATGACTGAATTTATATGAGAAACTAGAAAATAATATATTGAAAATAAAAATATTAAAGAATTTAACAAACCAAATTTATAAGCGTTGAAGCACTCTCTGGAATCAAAATTGAAAAACAGAAAAACTACACAATTAAGATCATCTCTCTAGTATCTCTAAAAACTAGCCTGACATCTCACTCATCTCTCACTCTCTCTCTAGGAAAGGTTGAGTTGTCTCTCTTAAAATTGGTGTGTTATTTTCTCCTCACGTTCTGGCTATTTATAGTTGAATTTGGAGTGTTGTGTAAGTCTCCACGTTTCTAAAGATGGCTTCTGATTGGTCATATGATGTGTCAGACTCCCACAATTTTCTTGCTCTCTTTCTCTCTCTCTTTTCCTCTTTATTCACGTTTTCTGAGTTGTGAGAAATAATCCCGTGCAGACGATAATACATGAAATCGGCACTAAAATCGCGCATGATTACACATTTGTAAAGGTTGACTTAAGTTGCTGACGCGGCGATATTTCAATGGCGGATGAACTGGGTGTACAGGACCGAGACTCACGGGATCCAGCTCAGCATGGAGCTGCAGCAGTGCGCGGGGCCCACATGTCAGCTGCTTCGGACGCGCCTGATTGCACATTTGTAAAGGTTGACTTAAGTTGCTGACGTGGCGATGTTTCAATGGCGGATGAACCGAGTGTATAGGACCGAGACTCACTGGATCCAACACGGCATGGAGCTGCAGCAGCGCGCGGTGCCCACATGTCAGCTACTTCGGACGCACCTGAACCGCGCGTGTAGCACATGCGCTCACCTGATCTCTTTGGGACTTGAATGGACGGTTCGAATCGTGCATGGAAGTCTACTTACACTTGCACATTTGGGCTTCTCGTTTTTCCGAATTTTTGCCTTCTTCTTTAATCTAAATCAAATTAAAATTAAAACTAAATCATATTAAAATAAACACATCATAATCTAAATAAATTAATTCCGAATTTAATTAAATAAAACTAAATTATCCTAAACTAAACTAAATTTAATTAAATACCTAAAATCTAATAAAATTAAATAATATTATATCTAAATACTAAAAATTAAATTAACTATAAATAACCTAAATTAAACTAAAATCACACAAAATATTTAAGTGAAAGAACATAAATAACTCTATTTTCATAGAGTTATCACACCCCCAAACTTAAACTTTGCTAGTCCCTAGCAAAAGAAAAGAAAAATCTAAACACCTAAATATAACTCAGTTCAACTCTCAAAGTTTTCGCATCAAAGATTTCACATAATATAAAACCCAAAGAAAAACTCTGAACACTGCAAATGGTCTAGAATATTCAAATGCCAATTTAACCTCACTTCAAATTCTTGAGTGTGTATGTGAACAATTACATTTAATCCTTCGCAACTCAGATCAGTTTATGCAATCAAGTGACAGATGTACAATCTCTAGATAAACTTCATAAGCCTGTTTTTTATATCACTCTCCACTAACGTAGACCAATATTACACTAGAGATCAATAGGACCTAATTTAAGCTTGTAACATATGGCTAGGGTAAAGGTAGGATAATAGTCATTTTTATAGCTCAAATTACCTTAAGCATATAACTTATATTCTGGATCTTTATAAATCTTCATCTCAAACAATGCATTGAATACAACCCCTAAATTTATTTTCCACTTCTTTCTGCACTTGTTTCAAACTTTTTTTCCAGCTTCTTTCTTGTTTTTTTTTTCCTTCTTGAAGTACTATACCCCCAAACTTATGATTTTTACTATTCTTCTTTTTTTTTTCACAAGGATATAATATTTTTTTTATTTAGCCTCAAAAAGATATTTCAAAACATCACCCTTCTTCCCATAATATCACATAACATAAAATATGCTCAACAAAGATCACATGTACATATAGGCAAAAAGATAAGATGTAAGAAATCATTATAGGCTTTAGGCTAAATGTATGGGTGACAAAGAAATAGATAAAATTAGACTCAAAGAGATAAATTAAGGATAATCAAGTCTCAAAGGTAGGCTTGAAAGGCTCAAACGATCCAAAAATAGCCTAAATCATATATCTAATATAGCATAGTCTAAGATTTCGCCTCAAGTGATAATCAAACAGATTCTAGAGTTTATTGATGAGATTTCAGAAATTCACTTAATCACATAAACCTTCTCTAAGTAAACAAAATAATTAAAATGCAACTGAGTGCTCAAAAATATTAAAAATTATAAGCAAAAATCAGACTAACATAAGAATCAAGCACACAGACAAAAACAACATTTATCATTTTCTTAAAAACTTTACTCAGTAAAAATCAAATCTTATCATTAGCATTCGAGCATCAAACTGAGTCATAACTAAAAAAAACTTTTTTCTTTCGGAAAAATTTTGTACATGCATGAAAAATATGTGCATTAAAAATGTGCATGCATATACCACCACCTCCAACCTAAATCAGACAGTGTCCTCACGGTCACAAAAATATAATATAGAAAAGAAAAGAGCACACCTGAACGATAGAATTTTCACACGAAGTATAGGCTGTGGAATAAATAGGCTAGAAAAGAGGACATAAACAAACTAAGAAAACAAAAATAAATAACTCAAGAAAGAAAAAGAAAATATGGTACAGAAAGATAAAACCTGATCAATCACGGTAGACAGGAACCACCAAAGTAATCTCCTTAGGTTGGTCTACCTTCTCCACAAAATTCTTTAACCATTGTCTATTTACACAAAAAAATTCGCCTGTCGGTTGGATCTTGAATTTCAACAGCACCATTTGGAAAAACTTATTTTTACAATAAATGGACCGGTCCATCGAGATCTCAGCTTACTAGGATAGAGATGCAATCGGAAATCATAAAGATGAACCCGTTGGTTTAGCTCAAAATTCTTTCACAAAATCTGTTTGTCATGGGCTGCTTTCAGTTTTGCCTTGTAGATTTTGGAATTATCATATGCATCGTTCTACAATTCTTCAATTTCTGATAACTGTAACTTTCTATGAAACTCTGCTGCAGTCAAATCAAAGTTAAGGGCTTTAACAGACCAATAAGCTTTATGTTCTAGCTCTACAGGTAGATGACACGCTTTTTTATAGACAAGCCTGTACAGGGATATCCCAAGGACGGTCTTGTAGGCAGTGCGGTACGCCCAAAGTGAATCAGAAAGACGTAAGGACCAATTTTTTCGGTTCGGGTTAACCGTCTTCTCTAGGATTTGCTTGACCTCTCTGTTTGCAAATTCAGCTTGTCCATTAATCTGCGGATGATATGCAATTGAAACTTTGTGTAGAACACTATACCTGCTCATCAAAGCTTCAAAAGAATGGTTATAGAAATGTGTCCCTTGATCACTTATGATAACACGTGGTGTTCCATACTTTGATAACACATTTTCTTTTAGAAATTTTACCACAATATTATTATCATTAGTGCGGCATGGCACGGCCTCGACCTATTTAGACACGTAATCAACAACAAGAAGAATATATAGATAACCAAAAGAAGAAGAAAAATGACCTATAAAATCAATACCTTAACAATCAAATATTTCAATAACAAGTAGAGGGTTAAGAGGCATCATATGGCATCGGGTCAATACTCCTAGCTTTTGGCACCTTTCACAAGAACGACAAAAATTGTTAATATCTTTAAACAAAGTAGGCCAATTAAGACCACACTATAAATTTTAGCAGCAATCTTTTTCATAGAAAAATGACCACCACAAGCCTTAGAATGACAAAAATTTAAGACACTAGATACTTCACCTTCTGGAATACAACGTCTCATGATTTGGTCAGGACAATACTTGTACAAATAAGGATCATCCCAATAAAAGTTTCTTAGCTCAACCAAGAATTTTCGCTTGTCTTGTGCACTCCACTCAGGTGGAATTTTACCAAAAACCAAGTAATTAACAATGTGAGCATACCATGGAACTTGGTTTGCAGCGAAAAATTTTCGTCTACGATTAAAATATACTAGCGGCTATCGTAGTATAGATTAAGGTGTCGATCCCACAGAGAAGTAAATCAACAATAAAAAGGTAACAAAAAATAGAAAGAAAAATTGAAAATAAAAATAAACTGAGTAAGAAATTAAAATAATAATCACAAAAACAATAAGTGAAAATACCAATATGAGAAAAACAAGGCTTCAAGACTCACATAATTATTTGTTCAACTGTTACTAATTTTGATTCCTATTTATCACTCAATTATATGTTTCATATCCCAAATACATAACCGGAAAATATAGCTTTTAAGAACAAATATTAATCCAAAGTATTCAATATGAGAAATTCTTCTAATTAACACTAAAAATAATTTATCTTACTAGTTACCTAAGATCGACAATATATCACAGAGGCAATACTGCAGTAAAAGATTAACTAATAAAATAAAAATAATTATAATCTTGTTTAGATCACCACATAAAGAAAGCATGACTGAATTTATATGAGAAACTAGAAAATAATATATTGAAAATAAAAATATTGAAGAATTTAATAAACCAAATTTATAAGCGTTGAAGCACTCTCTGGAATCCAAACTAGAAAACAGAAAAACTACACAATTAAGATTATCTCTCTAGCCTCTCTAAAAACTAGCCTGACATCTCAATCATCTCTCACAATCTCTATAGAAAAGGTTGAGTTTTCTCTCTCAAAATTAGTGTGTTATTTTCTCCTCATATTCTGGCTATTTATAGCTAAGTTTGGAGTATTGTGCAAGTCTTCACGTTTCTAAAGATGGCTTCTGATTGGTCATGTGATGTGTTAGACTCCCACAATTTCCTTTCTCTCTTTCTCTCTCTCTCTCTCTCTCTTCCTCTTTATTCACATTTTCTGAGTTGTGGGAAATAATCCCATGCGGACAAAAATACATGAAATCGACACTAAAATCGCGCATGATTAGACATTTGTAAAAGTTGACTTAAGTTGCTGACATGGCGATGTTTCAATGGGGGATGAACCGGGTGTACAGGACCGAGAGTCACTGGATCCAGCACGGCCTAGAGCTGCAGCAGCGTGTGGGTCCCACATGTCGGCTGCTTCGGACGCTCCTGAACCACGCATGTAGCACACGCGCTCACTTGATCTCTTTGGGACTTGAATGGACGGTCCAGATCGTGCATGGAAGTCCACTTACACTTATGCATTTTGGCTTCTCGCTTTTCCAAATTTTTGCCTTCTTCTTTAATCTAAATCAAATTAAAATTAAAATTAAATCATATTAAAATAAACACATCATAATCTAAATAAATTAATTTCGAATTTAATTAAATAAAACTAAATTATCCTAAACTAAACTAAATTAAATTAAATACATAAAATCTAATAAAATTAAATAAAATTATATCTAAATACTAAAAATCAAATTAACTATAAATAACCTAAATTAAACTAAAATCACACAAAAACACACAAAATATTTAAGTAAAAGAATATAAATAACTCTATTTTCATAGAGTTATTAGCATGTCTCTATAGAATTTGATCTATAAGTATATCTCTTCTATCTTTTTTTCTTTTTTTTTTTTGAAATATCTATTTTTGTCTTTTTTCGTTCTACTTCTATAAGAGACTTCTATATAATTTTCCATAGTGAAATATTACTTATTCCTCTCTTATTTGTTTTTTTTTTTTCAGGAACATGATGAGACGTGCATATGAGATGAGTGCATAAAGATCTAAGTAAAGTCAAGAAATTAATTCACCAATATTTAGAAGATGATTTGTTTTTGTAGCCTTAAATTAGATACATTTTTGTTTTAATTTTGAATTGATGTAAATTGAATTAATTTATTAATAAATATTTTTCTTTTTATTTTCTTATTTTTTATTTATAATTAATATTAGATTGGAGTTATTTCTTTGATTACGAAATAGTAATAAAAACATAAACCGTGAAAATTAATTACTTTCATGTAAATTCAATACATTGAAAAAAAAAAGATACCTATGTATATTTAGCAATTACCAAACGTTAGTAGCTGGTTTTGTTTTCTAATCACTAAAAAAGAAATTAATGCTTAATATACATTTTTTTTTGTTAAAAAAAACTTCTATAACGGAAATTTTTGTAGCTAGTGCTGAATATTTGTTGTGACTAAATTAGTGACATTTTCTAAATGTCATTAATATACTTCGGTAACCCTTTTTAAAAGCCACCAAAACTTTTTTGTAGACAATTAAAACATCTTTTATTAATTAACTAAATAATTTAGTGATATTTGAAAGTGACACTAATACAATTTAGTAGCATTTGATAAACGCCACTAAAAATGATAATATAGTGATATTTTAAATATCTTTACGACTTTTAGTCACACTAGTATTCCCTACACTTGTTACAAATGTCATTAATTTTATAAATGTCACTAAAAATAAGCAATAGTGACATTTCTAAATGCCACGCATAAGGATTTTTATTTTAGTAGTAGATTTTTAAGTTCGTTTACATACTCTTGAATATGAGATTTCTTTTTTGATTTAAATCTGTTAGGCGAATGAGTTATTTTTCTTTTTACGGGTGTAGATCTCAATTGGTGTTGGAATCACATAGTCTATCTCGCTAAAAATGTAATCTAGGAGTAGGTGTTGAAGGCAATAGTTTGCCGGTGACTCTTGCTATCTTCTTCTTTTGGAGAATTAGGGTAACCCACATATCTTACTGCTGATGTATTTGTGATATACTTTTTGTCTTCTTTTTTTTGAAGAGTTTGAAATTGTAATCCTTATATTTGTACTGTATTTGAAGCTCTTGTTTTAAGTAATGATATTCTGATGAGAAGCTCGTTTTTATTAAAAAAAGAAAAAAGAAAGAAAAAGAAAATCTTAGCTTGATTGATGTGGCATGCTGGCAGCGAATAATTGATTAGTACAATGTATATCTTTTTTGACTTTAGCTATGAAGTACCACTAAGAAGCAGGTCATTCAAAATATAAATTTGGAAAAAAAAGTGTCATGATGTTTAGTATTTTTTCTGTTTTTCTTTTTCTTGTGAAAACTGGTAAGAGTGCAACATGGTTGCAGCTTGCAAGACCAACTGATAATGGGCTTATCTTTGGCATTGGCTACTTGACAAAACAGAATTGGGCTTAGCTTTGAGCCCAGCATTGTGGGATCTACCCAAAAAACAGGGAAGCAAAAATGGTTTCACCCCTAGTAGGCATGTTGAGAGTAAACTGGCACACTATGAGTGCAGTTCTTCCTTCCATTTATGATATTGTTAATTATTGTCTATTTGATCTTCTTTTTACTGTTATTTTCAGTTATTCTTTTTTAAATTTAGAACTTATAATTTTATAGTATAACCCATATTTTATTTATTTCTTCCTACCAAAAGAATTAATTCAAAAACAAAAACATGGATGGATGCGTCCGTCAATTTCAAATCCAAGACCCACTGCCAAGCCCCAAAAACTGGACCCATTGGACCGATGCAAAATGAAATTTGATTCGATTTCCATCTAAAAATAAGCATAAACCACATATGCAGTTTGACGCATGCAGATACCTCTTTATTCTGGTCTTTAAATTTAGGGTTATTATCCACACACACACACAAAAAAAACTTTGGATTTTTTTATTTTAGCAAAAAAAATCGTAAATTTTTTATCATATCAAATAAAACCTTGAGTTTTTTTAAATTCTACGGATAAAAACCTTGGGTTTTTTATTGTATTAAATAAAAGATTGAGATTTTAAAATCTAATCAAATTAAATCCAAAATAGATATTTAATCAACGAATATATAACATGATTAAGAAACCACTTATTTTTTAAGTGTTCTATACACATGAACTATTTTTTAAAATTTATTTTAAATAAAAAAGTCAATATTTTCAATATAGAGTGATATAGTCTTCGTCAAATTGGGATGTTTGTCAATGAAAATAGCCTAGTATAGTCACACATGGTAATATATGCTAAGGAAAAATGGGTCATTTGACTTATTTCGCAAGCTAATTTGATTCGATTTGTAATTCAAATATTTTGTTTCATATAACTAAAAACTCAAGATTTTTTTTTTNATCTTTGTTTTAGTCAATTTTAATCTGTGATTAAAACTTTATACTCATAAAATTTATAACAATTGTATACTACTAAAAGTTCCTTAGTGGGAATTCTGTTTTATTCCATCAATAAACTAAACGTATATGCGTGTATATTATATAAGTATTTACTATTAATATGTAAGAAATTTGGGTTAGATCAATTTTTGGATTGAGAAAAGAGAAAAGGATATAGATAGGACTATTTGGGCTCCATTTTCCCTTTTTAGGAGTACGTTGATATAATTATTTTTTTAGGACCAAAAGTTAGGAGTAAGTAGAGAGAGAAAAAATGACTTCCAAAATAGCCCTTGGTCAAAAGTGAGAATGTGATAGGTGAGAGCATTAAATAGCTGTCATTTTATTTTGCCTCCTTTTCCATCCTTTTTCTTCTATTTTCGTTCTCTATTTATCTTTCTCTCACTTCTTCTTCTTGGTTCTCTCTCCAAAACCAGAGATTGGTTTCCATCTAATGAAGAAGATGAAGAATATGATTAATTTCTCAGTCTCATGAGAAATATGAAAACTTGTTTATTTTCATTCTCTCTCTCTCTCTCTCTCTCCCCCTCTTCCTCTCTCTCTCTCTCTCTCTCTCTCTTTCTCTACATCTATCTTTTTCTTAATAACCTAAGTATTTTACTATTTAATTAAAAAAACTCAGCTGGAAAGAAGTTTGACATTGATAGGTGGAAAGTTTTTCAAATTTTGAAGGAAAATAAATAAATTTTGTTTAAGAATGGTTTAATGAAAAAGGACTATAATACTGATCTGGGCAATAATATGCTAAAGATTCAATTTTTTGATTTATTCATAATCTTCTTAATGTCCTATAGATCTCGTTGGTTAATATATGGTCAAGACTAAATTGATCTTAGGTCAAAATCCTCTTGACCTTTAGTTAATATGAAACTGACCTTTGAAGTCAATTTAATCTTGACCTATGTTTAAAAAAATGTGACTAGTACCTCATCATTTTGAAGTCATTTATCATTCATTCATTAAATGTATCAACTTATGTATCATGGAAGACATTATCACTTTTTTTCTCAACATTTTTTTCCACTTTAACTTGAACCTCTTCTCCATCTGCCTCATCAGCCTGACCATTTTTCTTTTCTGAATCAACCTGCTCTTGTTGTCTCTCCTCTCCGTACTTCAAACAAAAAAATTATGATTATGACAAAGCTTTATAAAAAAATTATTTGGAGAAGCTTTGGTTATAGCCAAAATACTTTTGACCTATGGTCACGAAAGTCTCGACTATACTCATGATATATAGTCAAAAGGTTCTTGACCATAAATAGTAAATGCTAAAAATAGCAACATGCTTATTAGCTTCATTTTCTTCCTCAATATTTTTCTCATCACTATGTTTCTTCTCTTTATCATCTTGTTTTTGTTAGCTTTCCTCTCTCTACTTGAAACAAAAAAATTAAGATCACACAGAAGTTTTATTAAATTATTTGCAGAACTAAATTAATGGCAAACTATTTTTAGAAACTTTGCTTAAAGTCAAAAATATTTTTAGCCTATAGTCAAGAAGTTCTTGACCACCGACCATGTCATGCTGAAGGACTTATTGATTATACATTAAAAACACTATTACTTGTTTGTCAGATGTATTTCCGCCATCATTATCTTGGGTCCGCTGTAGACCATCTTCGTCTTGGTTTTGGTTCTGTCCAATTGCTCAGCATTGGAGCTCTAAACTTATACATATTACTATTCTCTTCGCGTTCAGTAGCGGGACGTACTATATCCATAAAGGAGCACAACTTTTGCCTCGTTTCACAACCATCAGCTCAAATATATGGAAGCTCTTCTCTAATGTGTTACAGCTCCTTTAGCACAGCTTCACAAAATGCAAGGTCAGTAGCAATACTACCCAAGTTCAGCTTATGGCATTTCTTAGGAAGTTGAATAACCTCAATAATATCATCTTCAACTTTATAAACTCCATCTATTTCTTCTTCAACAAACTTCCTCTTACTCTTCTTGAAAATACTCTTCTTATCAATAAGATATCTTGTGCAGAGTACATTTAATTCAAACTCAATTGGGATAATTTCTGAAATTATAATCTGAAATAAATCCCAACAACTAGATCCGTACTAACACTAGAATTTAAATGATTTTTCATCTGTGGTCTAGCTGTCCTTGACTTCGGATCAGAAAGTTCTTGACTTAGAATCAAAAAGTTTCTACAATAGGGTCAAGTACTTCCTGGCCCCAACTGATGAATTTCTTGAATTAATACTTAATTTAGGGTAGGGTCAATCAGTTCTTGACTTTGGTCAAGAAGATCTTGACAGAAGTTAAAACTTTTCTGATCTTAAGCTATTAATAACATTAAGCAATAAAAGTGTAAATATTGATTGTACATTAAAATTTAAATTATTTTTTTACCTATGGTCAGGATGTTCTTGACTTCGGATTAGCAAGTTATTAGGTTAAAAAGTTATTGACCTAGGGTCAAGAACTTCCTAACCACATGTCATGAATTTCTTAACTTAATTCTTGATTTAAGATAGGGTCAACCAGTTCTTGACTTTGGCCAAGAAGATCTAGACGGAAGTCAAGAAGATCTTGACACAAGTCAAAAAATCATTGACCTTAAGCTTTTAACAACATTAAGAAATAATAGTGTAAATATTGATTGAAACATAAATAAACTTACATCAGGGTTTAGAAACACTTCAGTCTCTACTTCATATCGGGAGATTATCTTTTCCTTCAGTGTACTCCAAGATAACATCCGGAGGAATTTGTCAACGATATCCCATATAATATGCTTCATACTAAAATTAAGAAAATACTCATATGCCCATACTTGAAGCATCAATGGAAATCTGGTAAACTCATAACGCATAAGTTCCTTTCCATTTTTTTCTACAGTCACATTTGGATTGATTACTCTCCTTTTCATAGTGGATATTGTCTCATTCCATAGGTAAGACCCTCACAGGAAAGCATTGAAGACATTCAGGTCGTTCACCAATTGAAAGCATATATCAGGCACAGTAATATTTTTCGCGTTGGACATGAGAGCCTGTGTAACTAAATAAAGAAGCACAAGCTTCATAACATCTTCATTATTATCAGGCCGTATGCTGCTGAACACAACCTCCAATATCTCTCGCTTCACCATCTAGCCGACTTAAAGTACTTCTCCTGTATCATATTCCCAAGCTTCAATGGGTTCACATTCGTCTCTCTATGAATCTTCAAACCTGATATTATCGCCAGATGTAACTTTGTAAATAGTAGCAAGATTCAATATACGTTTATTTCAATGCAGTCATCATCGTTGGACAACTTTCATAATAGATATGCCGCATTACCGTGTTATGTCCACTCTGTCCAGACATTGCCATCAGCTGAGCCTCTAAAAAATGACCAACACTAGTTTGAGGAAACAATTTTTTTTGCTCATCAGTTAGCTTGTCCTTTATAATCACAATGTCTCATGAACAGTTCTATGGAAGTTCACCTTCCCCGGAAGCATATCCTTCTCAGTTACATATCGTTTAAAAGACCGCAAAAAAGACACAAATATTGAGACGAGGAAAGAAAAGAAAATTATAATGTAAATTATAATATTCTGGCTTAAGGTCAAGCAGTTACTAACCCTAGGTCAAGAAAATCTTGACAATACGTTAATATCGTATTGACCCCAAATCAATAATTTTCTGACTCCTTGTCCATAACCTATTAACTCACTTAATGTCAATATGTTATTTATCTGAGCTCAAGAAGATCTTCATCTATGGCCAAGAACATCTCGACCTAAGTTTACTAACTTCAATCAACACACAGAAATAAATCACAACCGACAAAGCATATATAAATTAAAACACAAATAGGTCTTTAATGAAGAAACAATGGCCAAAGTACACAAAAGATTATAGAAACACCTCTACTAGTTTACCAAAACAAACAGACACTAAAATTCCAACTTCCTTGCATAATATCATGCAAAACATCAAGTTACAGAGTTCTTCACTTGAGGTCAAAATAATGTTGACTACATGTCAAGAAATTCCTGACTTCAAGCGAATAAACTATTAGCTTGATGTCAATTCAAGGTTATGATCTTGTTTTAACTTCTTGACCAAGGTCAAGAGCGCCTTGGCTTGGGTCAATACATTGTTGACTTCATACGAAGAACACAAAATAACAGAACCTTTTCAGCATACTCAAGGTAACTATGCAAAGAGAAGGTTAACAAAATAATGGGTAGTAATAAAATTGACCAAAACAATAAATACAAAATTAGCAAAACACACAAATAAACCAGATCCTATTCAAAACATGTACAAATAAAAACACAGAGAAACAATAACAAACAAAAATCAGAGTTTTTCACCATACTCAAGGTCTCCATACAAAAAGAAGCATTTTCCCAAAAAAAAAAAAAAATAAGAAACTACTAAACCTTCACTTGAATAGATGCGGCTTCCCCACCCTTGCTCTTTGAATGAGGGGTTTCTTCGATCAGAACTTTTGACAAACCTACCGGAGACTTGGATTTTGACGACAACAGCTATTTCAAATGAGACAAATTCATGAGTTGCTTCGAAGCTCTCTATCTTCTCTCATCACGACTTCCCGATAGCGAGTTTTCACCATTTTGACCGAAATACTGGCAATATAGATGTCCATATGATACTTGAGACGTCTAGATTCTGATTTATAACATTTTGAAGGACATTTAATGGAGTTACAGCCGGATTTGTTGAGAATTTTTGTCTGGGAGTTTTCTCTCTCCTCTCTTCTCTCTCCTCTCTCCTTTTTGATTTTCAATTGGAGTGGGGTACGGTAGAGGATGTCACAGCTGAGTTTGATGGAAAGGAAGGGCATCTAAGGAATTTTACTCTTTGTGAGACCCGATTTTTAGTCTTAAAAAACTTATTCCAAAAAGTGGTCTTGCAAAGACTAAAGAGATTATATTACTACTATCTATGTCCTTATTTCTCGAGAAAACTCCTCAAATCGTAACCCAAGCCTCGATTTGAAATAATTAGAGCCCATGAACCCATATTTTTCGAGGGAAATTAGACATTATACAGTAATTTAGAAAAACATTTGAAAAATACGGTGTTTAAGTTTTTTTTAAAGTGTGGTACGATTTTTATTAGATAAATACCATTTTTTTAAAACTATTTAGAAAAATAAAATTTTTTAAAATAGTAACTAGTTTCTGGTAACTAGTAACCAAAGGTATTTATAACTGGTATATAACTAATAACTAGTAACCAGTAACAAATTTCCCGAAATCGGTAACCAGTAACTAATTTAAAAAATAATATTTTTCTAAATATTTTTTAAAAAATAATATTTTCCTAATAAAAACCGTACGAAAATTTGAAAAAAGCATAGCTCCGTATTTTTGTAATTCTTTTAAAAAACCCTATTTTTTGTTCGGTTTGTCATACGTATTACATTAAACTCCACAAGTAGGGAAAACACTTTCCCTTGTCCATCCTTTTTTTTTCCTCCCTCAAAAGCAGAATATTTTCTTTAAGACTTTAACCTTTTAAGTCAAACACAGAACACACATACATGGTTAATAAGCAAACTAACGGCTGAAGAAGAATAAAAAACAAGCTAAAGTTGATTAGTACTCCTCATGAAGCTGGATACATGTTTTAATTATCAGATGAAATCATAGATTCAGACCCAACTAATAGAGAATATAATCAAATAGAGAACCAACAACTGTTCATATAATATCATTTCCACTTTCGTTAAAGAAGAGTACCAAAACAAAGAAACAGAATAAAACTTCCATAAGCGAAGTAAAAAAAACCCCTCTACAAATACCACTTAGATGCCGAAACTTGCGCCATCCGATTTAGTCCCTTTGGCATCTGGTGGACCCCCCATTATTAGTTAGAACTTGGAATATGTCAAATAAAAGATGAAACCCTCTTTTGTTATTGTCCCTCTTTCTCACACAGCAACTTCAATTGTGAGTTCTGACTCATCCAAAACTGGCTCTGTCTGTGCCATTTGGGCTCTGATTATGCTCAAGCTCAACCACTTCCCATGATCCATTTTCAGCCACCCTCTGTTGTCCTCTGAGTTGCTGCAATCACAGAACATAAAATATAGAGCATTTTCTTAAAGTAGTATTCCTTTATTCCNTGATAAACAAGTGAACAACTTTAACAATAGAAAACCACACGGAAAAAGAAAATAAATACTTCAACATAGACATAGGCTGGCAATACAGTTCTCTTATAGTTATCTTTTCTTTTTGTGATGTATCCTTCTATGGATCAAGAGATCAGGTAGTAGTGGACTATTTCTACTAGTATAAGGCCACATCTAAACATGGCTTGGAATAAAGGAGAGGGTAGAAATAATAAATGGGACAAAAAAAACTTTGGACTTCCACTTGTATTATTCCCTTAGCTGATACACGTTTTTATTCCACTTGATATTAACTCCAACCCTTCTGTAACTCAAAAGAAACGCCCTACCATGGTATTTCTCTTTACCCGCATTTGGTGGTTTTTCATTTTTTTTTTCATTTTTTTTTTTTTTTTGGAAGAAATCTTTGTAAAAGAGAAAGACTCAGACTCTCTACCTTGATGAGTAAGCAACCAACTTTGGAACTAACCACAAAGCCAAAAGCATGTACAATAATATAATTGCTTGCATCCTACCTTCTATGTTTTTCAAAAGAATAAAGCGGATTCCACGTTAGGGTCCTTATTATAAAGTTGACTCGACTGGCTTCCGCTCATAATGCCACAACCAACGTTTGTAAAACGACAGGAAGTCATGGTAGTAAACGACAATGACATCATTTGTGCAACTTTTAAGTTTCTTGAATATACTCAAACATGAGCGCATGCCAAAGGCATAAATATAGATTGTGCCACCTATAAAAAATGAAGAAGATCAAAAGCAACGACTCATCTGGGCTTGTAGCCTAAATTTGTCAAGTGTGCAACACTTAAAACAATATAAAAAACAACGTTTTACACACGCAACAATTAAAGAATACAGATTGACATTTTCATGTCACACTTCAAAAAAGGGGCATAAAAGGCCTCGTTCATACCTTTGACCTGAAGGATTTTATGACCGAAATCAACAACTCGTCTCCCGCTATTTTTCTTACTCGCTGTATTAGTTCATTCCTCGCTATCTTCTTTTCCTGAAAAAACAAGAAATCACGAAGAATAGAGATCGATGACACAAAAACAAACATAACTAAAACAACACAACAAAAAGGAATAGTACTTACTTTATAATCCTTATGGTACTTGGAGATCAAAGCTACGGGAGGTGGAGGTAAGAACTTCGAAAGTACAGAAATCAGGATCGGAAACGGCATCCATGGTGAAGTCGGTCTCCTAAATGATTCTTGGGTCCTTGCAAAACCTAACAAAAACAACGACAAAGCAAATCAAAGTCAGAAAAACCATCACCAACCCATGTTTACACGTTCAATCCAAATACTACAAAATCTCACGGAAGATCGAAGTTGCCAACCTTTTGAGCAAGGAGGAGCTCTGAAACTTATCACATATTCAGGTAGAACACAAGTGTTCATGTGGGTGCCCCATATGATGTACTTTCTGGGTTTGTGAAGATCGTCCACCCCTGAGTCAAACTCCTCTGAACTCGGAAGATACTGCTCAGAACCTATACGCACAAGCTCTGGCTTCCCCAGTATCACACGACATAGCAAAAGATGTCGTATGCCGTCCCCATCAGGACTTGAGCCTCCCACACTGTATAGAATTGTCAAACGGGACACAAATAAAGGGTCAACGCGATAATGAAATTCTCGGCTGATTTAGATTAGACCAAGAAAAACTCTGACAAACAAGCTTTTGGGCTTTGGCCTCCACGCGCAAAAAAATAATTAAAATATATACAAACAAATTAAAATAAAGAAAATTCGTGAAGGTCTAAAAAGGACTGCGCACACACACGATAGATACTTCATGAACAAGTATTTATTTATTTAATTTAAACAAATATTCAATTATTATTGGTTCATGAATTTGTCAAAATCATAAGTAAAAAAGAAAAAAAAAAAAAAAAAGGAAAACTCATTACGAAATACTTGCTTACCATTCGATTGCAGAGTCGTCGGGAGAAAGGTAGAGACCGTGTCCGTATAATCCATTGTTGTTGTGAGGTTTTCTCCCAAAATGGGCGAAGCCATGGGAGACGACCTCGGAGATTTCGTCTTTACAAGAAGGTTGGTACCAAGCGAACCTGACATTGGCATTACCTCCTCCACACTTGTTCTCCATGGCTTTTCTGAATATCTGAAACGACTGGAGCCGAGCCTGACCCACAATGCTCGAATGGGTGTTCCTGTGTATCGAAACGACTGTCGTTTCTGCTCCAATCGGACCCAAACCCGATATGAACCTCCGCTTGATGAGGTCGTGAACTCTGTCCCCTTCGAACAATCGGACCAACCCATTACCAAGGGAGCCGGGTCGACCCGAATCCGCCCCGGAGATTCCACTTTCGCAATCGGAGACTGATGAATCTTGAGCTTGGATTGTCTCCGAGGCCGAATCGCCGGAACCCTCTCGCGAGAATCGATCGTGATCGCTGATTTGATGCTTTGATTGATTATCAGAACACGGTAATGATGACCCAGCAAATCCATTTGCGGGAATCGAGGCTAAACCACACTGGTTCTGGTTATGGTTATACTTATACTCCATGTTTGAGAAAACAAAAAAATAAGAAAAAAAAAAATATAAAAGCTAAATTGATTTACAGAAAGGTATTGTTAAGAGTTCTATAGAAAAATTTAAAGGAAAAAAAAAAAAGAAAAAAAGAATTGAAGTTGTATAAGGTCGACAAATTTTGAAATCAAATTCAGAAATATGCAAGGGGACGAGGCTGAAAACTAGAATAAGAGTACATAGTTGCTAATCCGTATAAGAAGACTAAAAATCTAAATTCTAAATTGGGTTTAGAAACAACTACAAGTATACATTATTGCTAAGCAATAGAAAGAAATTTTTTCTAAAAATTTTAACAAAGAAAAAGAAAAACCAAATCAGGTATAAAGAGCAGAGGGTCTAAATTTGAAGAAAAAGAAGCTTTGATATCTGTATATAATAATTCTTTTTTTGGAAGAAAGAGACAGAAATTTGAAAAGGGTGTTGAGAATTAGTAATATGCATATATATATATATATATACGTATATAGAAGAGTTGCTTGGAGAAGAGGGAGTAGAAGAAGAAGCAGAAGAATGAAAGAGAAGAGAGCGGTTACTTGAAAAAAAACTAACGGAACCGCCTTTTGGAAATGGCGGTGCGGCGCTAATTGTTTTGGAGGGCCGGTCGTTTTGTACCTGGGCTTCGTTATTTTTCATTGGGCTGGGCCGGGCTTTTAGTGGCGGTAACCCACCTCCCAAGAAGGTTTTGACGTGTGAAATTACTTAAATAACCCTTTGAATCATCTCTACTACAGCTAGAGTTACCGACCTAGGCTGGGAAATTGGGATATTAAATAAATTAGAGCTTGTTGTGACTGTGCCTGGTCGGTGGATATATATTGTAGGCAGACTATAGATACAAAATAGCATTTAGATACTTTTATTTATCTTTGATGTTTCTAATATCTATTTTTTTAAGTTTTGGGCTTTTTTTTTTTTTTTTTTTTTTTTTTTCAGTTAAAGAGCTTTGGTAATACAACCATACTAATTAAATTTTGAGCTTGTCTGGAACTAAATGGATAAGAATGGTTGTTTCTCATATTCACAATTTTGTTTTTATTATACAAATAATCAGAATCACTTCACAGTTCACACCATACTTCTTGGCAGCTACTTTTTTTTTTAAGAATTAAAAAAAAAACAGTAAAAAAAAAAAAGGTTTTACTAAGCGTACGACAAGACAAGATAAGAACGGAGAGAAAGAGGAAGCCCAAAACGTGTGCCAGTGCATAAACAACGGCCCAATTGGCGAGTTGATGCATTATGCATAGTCAGGTAATAGTAATAGTAACGTCAACAGTCAAACCACAAGCAAGCCAGATAGCACGAACTCCTTTCTCGTGACACCACACCACACCACACCACACCACCCCAACATTATTTATGCCTTGCGCAGAAAGATAGCATAGTACACGTCTCTTTCATTATTAATTAGTTTCTTGCTAAGCAAAGCTGCGAAAAAAAAGAAAAAAAAATTGTTCTCATTAGGACAATTGAAGCAAAACAAATATAATTAATTGAAATCAAAAGAACAATTTATTACTGTCTTCCTTGCCAAAGAATGTTATATCTTGGATATGCTTGCAAATTGCAACTATTTGGAATTGGAAGTCTTGTTCTTTTTCTGGGAAATAATATTAGTTTTTTTTTTTAATTTTTGATTAGCATTATTTGGTTTGGCAAAACTTTAGTCTTGAAATTATCCGGGAAAAAAAAAAAGAAAAAAAATCTGGTCTTGGCAAAGAATACCATTCGGGTAGGACAGCATAAAAATCTCATCCCAAAATGGGAATCTGGTAACTTTTATTTATTTATTTGTTTCTAGTCACAGTAGTAAATGAGGTATTTTCTTGATCTCTAAGTTTTGGTTTGAATAGATGAGGCTATGCAAATTGGGGTCTTATGCCATGTCAATGAAGTAGGTATTTGTTGCATAACCAAAAAAAGAAAACAAATTGACCTTTAATTAAAATTTGGTGTGTTATAGTTTCAGTTTTTCTGATCACACAATTGTCATGGGGCACGATTCTCCTCCAAAGAAACAGAAGATAAAGACTCACTTTATTGCCTAGACCAAATCCACTGAAATATAGGAAATGGTAGAGGTATAAACTAAAGTAGAAAATATTACATACGGAAGTAGGATATTAATCGTGACAAACTAGGACTAGTAGGAAAGAAATGAGAAAGGCAAAACGCTCACTCTCTCTCTCTCTCTCTCTCTCTCTCTCTCTCTATATATATATATTTTAAGGGAAAACCCTCTCTATTGGTTGTACTACTTTTGATAAAATTATTTGCCTAAAGAATATTATTAGTATTAGGGCAACTTGTCGCCGTGTGTAGAGTTCAGGAAGCAGGGACATGGCTGTGGAAACTGATTTTTGGGACAAATAATCTGCTCGTTTTGGTATAAGAGTTAAGAACCTAAGATCTGTAGACAACCTTTCAGCCCAAACAAAAAACAAAATACAAATAAAACCTATACAAATCAATGCTGAATAATAATGACACGCAATTTATTGGATCTTCATAATTAAGGAATGACAGTTTTTTTTTTAATTAAAAAAAATAAAGGATAAAGAATGACAATTCACTATTGCATCAGATAATATAAAAAGGGATATCTATTATCTAACATTATTTAGTTCTAAAGAATAACGCGAGTCATCGATTACATAATTGTTACACTAATATTTTTTTTCTTTTTTTGAAAAAACAACAATAGTAGTACAAAAGTGGGTAGTTCTTTAGAATTTTGGTAAGGTGATTTAATGACTAGGATTAGTTCGGAGGAGGGAGGCTGAGAATCTAGATGTACTCTTGTCCCATATCATTTATTGCCCCACTTAAAAAAAAAATAAAATGAGGTGTGTCCCAAACAAAAATGTTATATAAGAAAAAATGTCAAATATGGATAAAAGAACGAGTTTTAAGAGACATAACATTTATCATAGAGCTGAGCACTGAAAAATGTGCCTCTTTTGGCTCGAGGCACCAATTCTTCATTTTGCATGCGAGGCACAACAGACCGAACATGTAAACTTGTAACTATTTCTCGCTTGACAAACATTTTTATTTTNTTTTTTTTAATTAAAAAAAATAAAGGATAAAGAATGACAATTCACTATTGCATCAGATAATATAAAAAGGGATATCTATTATCTAACATTATTTAATTCTAAAGAATAACGCGAGTCATCGATTACATAATTGTTACACTAATTTTTTTTTTTCTTTTTTTGAAAAAACAACAATAGTAGTACAAAAATGGGTAGTTCTTTAGAATTTTGGTAAGGTGATATAATGACTAGGATTAGTTCGAAGGAGGGAGGCTGAGAATCTAGATGTACTCTTGCCCCATTTCATTTATTGCCCCACTAAAAAAAAAAAAAATGAGGTGTGTCCCAATCGAAAATGTTATATAAGAAAAAAGGTCAAATATGGATAAAAGAACGAGTTTTAAGACACATAACATTTATCAAAGAGCTGAGCACTGAAAAATGTGCCTCTTTTGGCTCGAGGCACCAATTCTTCATTTTGCATGCGAGGCACAACAGACCGAACATGTAAACTTGTAACTATTTCTCGCTTGACAAACATTTTTATTTTATTTTTGTTTCGTATTTTATAAAAATAAAATGAATGATGGAAAATTTTGCGACCAATATATGGAAATTTTTATTCTCATTTCATTTTTTTTCAGAACGAAGTTAAAAATATTATCAAACTAACTCTATTCCACCAGAAGCCAAGGACCGTAGCTCATGCAAATTAGTCACTATGACAAAAAGACAATGAAAACAATAATAATAACACAATCTCGTCTTAGACAGCAACGCCCTGTCCAAACTCGGGATAGTAAAAGAAGGAAAGAAAAAAAAAAGACAAATTAAAAAATTATATGAAAGCCGCCTGTACAATAGAAAATGAGTGCTGCTGGGGCTAAGATGACGAAATAATTTACAGAAGCCATCGCTAATTCACAACCAGGCACCCCATCCAGGAAACATTTGACACAAACGCTCAGGATCAATAGCATCTTGTATTAATTGTTGAACCTGCACATGGGAATTTCAAATCGCAAGTGTACATTACCGGAAACGAACAAGAACAGTAACATTAACAAGACTCTTCAGTTGGGAGAGCTGACTGAATTTCTTGGAAGATGCATTTTTATGCAGCCTATAGATCTACCTATTGACGCACACTCGAGGTGAATTGATTACAAATAAGAACAGTATTTTAACGAGACTTTTTTTTTTTTTGGATACATTTTTAACGAGACTATTGAGTTTAAAACACGAACAGATTTTGAGTTGCATTTATAGGACTAGAAATTGAACAAGGAAAATTTACCTGCCCATGTACACTTCGCATTTCACCTTCTTCATATCCATCTAGTTTCTGTTTGACTCGCATCAGTGCACGAGCCGCGTCCTTGTTCCCTTCATAATCATCTTGTGAGCCTTCCAAGCCTGTCTCTAGATCGTCATCCGTTTCCTAATAAAGGATGAAAAACCATGCAGCATAAAGCTTGAATTCTTTATAGTTGGCATATTCTAGTGAATATATTGCCAATTGAAAGACGGCCTATTACTTTGCAAGCAATTCACACCACTGCGCCTATCACATTACCAAGTTTTTTTTATTATGCTGTTAACAGCAGGTAAATTAGTTTGTTAAAATCCTTACCTGTTGTATTTCTAACTGTTGCAATATAACAGTATCATTTAAATCAGTTGATTTCCTATGGTTTCTCAAGCGCAATTCCTTTGTGAAATATCGACCCCAACACCTCTTTTCTACTTCCCAGACAAACAACTAGCGTGCTAGGTTCAGATTGCATGTGCAAGCATTAAAGAAGAAAAGAAAAATTTGGGGAAAGAAAATCACCTTCTGACGCTGCAAAGCTTTCAGAGGAGATAAAGCCCACTTATATAGTGGATCATGTATAAAAACCTGCAGAGAATTCCCATCAGCTTTCAAGTGAGAGAAAATTATAGCAATCTTTTTATTTATCAAGCAACTGCGCTGGGTAACATACTTCAACAATGGTTAGCAGCGCTTCTTTATTTGTCCTCATAACAGAGAGTGTTTCCTCGCAACATCTTCTGAAAACCCCTTCCACTCCAGTTACACCCATGCCATCAATGACATCTCTAGTAAGCCTGAAAGGAACCTGGAAAAATAAGACAGCCAAGTGAGGCTTGTTAGAGTGCATTTTCCCAATTGAAAAAAAAAAGAACCACAGAATACAGAATAAGTACGAACTCGCTCTGGTGTCTTAAGCATCAAGCCTTGTTCAAAAGCAACACCAAGATCTATGTGAACAACTTCTGCCGTGGCCTGATCAATTAAGATATTCATAGAATGTCGATCTCCAAGGCCAACAATATAGCCAACCTGAAAATGAGGCAAATTTATCAGTAGAACCTACATATGAATGGAACTATAAAGTCATTCTTTAAGAAAACTGAAGTCATAATGAAGAGATCATTTTCATGGGGTTTTCTTCCAATTTTCTTTTTCTTTTTTTCTTTTGAATTTTATGTGGTTGGCCAAAGACCTTTTCATCTAAAATAAATATTACCCTTGCACTTTCCTAATAGTTTCTGTTTCAGCAACCCTTAGTCAGAACAATTAGCAAGTAGCTTGAACAAAAAATGCAATCAAGATTAGTGTTTGTTTTCATGCTTCCATCTAATTTACTGCAACATATACATATAGACCGGAAAATATTTCAAGTGATACTAAAATGCTTTTAAAATATAGCAAGTTCTGGATGACAGACACGCATGCTCACATACCAACATTGTAAGAAAGCATCAAAACTCCAAGTAACATTTAGACGAATTTTAACGTCTCAGATATAGCATAAAACACTGACCATTGAACTCGTAGCCACACTTCGTGTATATGCAAGTCTCTTTTCGAACCAGTCAGCTGGTTGTAAAAATCTTTCCAAGAAAAAGTAGTGCATAACAGGTCTGTATAAGGTCCACATTACTTTGCATGTCAGAAATTGTATTTTGAAAGTTACAATCTTCCACCCAAAAGAATTGGACAAACCTGAATTTTTCGCAAACTTCCTGGAAAGCCTTGCGCTTGTCTTTTGCCTGTCAAAACATAAAAGCAACTATCAATTTTTCTTCTACAGGGCAAGACCAAATGTTTTGAATAGAGGCATATATATATAAATGGATTCATATTAAACATCCAAACTCAAAGATCAGCAGACATGATGGGCGAGTTATCATTGTTCCCTAGTTGACCACATTAATTTGTTAAGAACTGGGATTTGTAGGTTTCTATATAAAATATATATAAATATATATGCAATTTTTTTCCCATATTTTTTTCACCCATACTTTTGACGGTTCTGCTAAAGTTGCATGTGTCAACTATAAGAAAACAATGTTTCAGTACTGACATCTCCAACAAGAAAGATTACATTAGCACTTTCAACTTTACACTAAGAGCTCTTTCTCCAAACTATTACATCCATATCTATCATGCCTCTCTACGAAAATGGTAATACAGAAGCAGAGCCAATCTAAATGTCAGCATTAAGTGTGGATAGCAGTCTAACAAGTGTGACAGGTCAATGAAGTGAAAAAATACCAAATATCAAAATAAAGTAAGATAAAAATAACGTACATACATACATACAAACATATATACATTCTAGAGAGAATTATCGATAACATTGTTATAAAGATAAAACTTAAATGATACTTGCATTTGCCATTTGTTCCCGACATCTGAGAAATGACCAGTCTCCTACTCCATATCGACTGTGGGCACCTCCATTCCTCATGCTGAAAATTGAGCATATAATTGAGCATATAAAACAGTCATAATACTCCAGCATTTTTTAATTGGAGTATACAATTTGTATATCTTACCTCCCTATAAGGTATTCCCCAAGAGGAAGAGTGCCATTGACCCATTCAAGAACACCAGCACTTGGAGTAAAAGGAACAACCTATATAAATAATAATGCAGATTTTGAGATGAAAAAGAGCTGCTGAAGTTCAATGTGTGGAAATGATTTCTCAAGTATATACTAAAGTCAAAGAATCAGTAACAACCTTTCTCAAATTTCTGCATTTGCATCTTTAGAACAAAAAAGAAAAATGCTTGACCAAGTTCTACTAAACACAGAGTTAAAATAGTTACTGAACGATCATCTTGGTGGCAAGCTTCGACATTGAGCATTCTTAACAACCAGTCCCATTTGCAACATTAATGTAGTCAGTTTCTAACCGTCTCTAACTCAAGACATACAGTATGGTATTTTGCAGAGCATTTATTATGTTCAACAAGAAATGCATTCAATCTTTATTTGCATCTTCATGTTCACTAACGTACATCAAAATATACAGAATGGTTGCCAATATTGCACCAATACAACAAATGTGTAACCTTAAATCTTTAGAATGGTTGTACAGTAGTTGTAAACTGCACTAAGGGTACACACTTTTCTCTTGATGGAAATTGAAAAACTACTCGTTCTACAGGGACGACATCCCAAATGATGAAAGCACCCAAATCTTCCTTTCCATCTAATCACATTACATTTCATGCAGACAACTGGCTCCGTTATAAGTTGGAATAGAAATACCTTGTATGTCCGCACACCTAATCTTCTTTTCCATGTATCGCGATGGTTTTGTAAAAAAGTGTTCACTAAACCAAAAAACTGTTCCATTACCTGCAAACCATACAAACGATTTTTATCAGTACAAATCAAGCATTGTAGGGATCACAACCTTTTTTCAGGGTTACAATCATTTGTCTTTTCCTTTTTCTTTTCTTTTTTTAACTTGTCCTTTTGCTAAACCTTACAATCATTGGGAGGCAGGAACTCTAAAACATTGCTAGGTAGGTCCCCATGAGGAATCAAACCCCAGACGTTATGTAAGCAAATCATGACCTGAAGACTCGACCTAACTCTCATGGGTGTGTAGGGGTTGCTATCTTTTAGTCCTATATGTATATATACATATAAATATATATTTAAACAATATTTAGAATTCCCAGGAAAAAGAAGGGAGAAAAAAAGGGGGGGGGGGAAGACTCCTCTGTACAGGCTAGCAATGACTCTAGCAAGTACTGCCAAAATATCCAACACAAAGCAAGAAAACATTAGTAAACTAGCGACATCAAAGAGAATTTGAGGAGTTCAGAAACTTGAATAGTCAGTGTCTACTCCTGCTTTAGATGTCCATGAAAATAAATCTAACAGAAGGAACTTTAGGCATGTGAATTCTCAAGGTTGCTGATAACTTTAAGGTTTACTCAACGAACGTTTTCTAGAAATCTTATTATTTACATGCCAAGGGAGAAAGCAAGGAGGCATGAGCAAAGAGTTTACAGCATCTTGTCTCAGGTCATCATTTCCAGATTTCGCCAGTTGCTTATATATGCGCCCATCAGAACCCATGCACTCAACCACCTTTGGAGCATTTATACCATTCATTACCCTGTGCAGATGAACACAAATTATGAGGTGAGGATATTAAGAAATAAAAGGAATGCCAAACAGCGTCAAATGTCTGAGACATACAAAACCGAGTCGGTCAATCCCTTGAAGTATGGAAAAGAGCCTTCATCATATTGACAACTGCGGTCAACTGGAAACGTGGCTGTCACTACAGGCACCTAAGTTATCCACATAAAAGCAAATCAGTATATTTAATTTCATTCCATGTAGCTTATTCCTAGTATTCGCAATTATGTCCGAATTTGCAAAACCTGTTCTCGTCAATGGTTTTCCATTAGAGCAATGTTTTTTTTGGATTGAAATTTTAGGACTAGTATATAATGAAGATTCCTAGGAGCAGAGGACTTAAATTTCCACAAGATCTAAAGAAGCTCATTAACAATTTGGACGATTTTTCTGTCTGGAATTATTTGCAAATATCTGTGAAAGATGCAGCATAAAACTGCAAAGAAACATGTTAAGCAATGAAAGTGGGGCTACAGTTCAACGGATTATTCTGTAATTTATCAGTATCAACTTACTATGCACTTGCAGATGCTCTGTGCAATAAACAAAATCAGTTAAAAGGGAAAAATTACTCGTAAAAGGGATTCCTTACTAGTTCCAACTGTTGAAGATTACGCAGATCTCTAGGTAGCATAATCCTTTTATTTGTATCCTGTTGATAAGTAATATAACAAAATCAAATTAAACTCGCAGCTTTAATAGTCTGTGCAGCTCTTCTTGGCCACAGGAATTCAACAAGTTTTGGCATTCTAATAACCAGAATCTTGTAATGAAAAAGATAAACTTGAAACAAAAATCCATTCTATTTTTATTTTACTAACCTCTCTTCTTGTTTCTAGTTCCGCAAGTTTGATATAGATCTCCACCATTTGTTTCATCTGTTTTCATAAATGAACTATAAATGTATCGTGAGATGCCACAACAACATTTGTTCATGTATCAAGTAAAAAGGTTAAAAAGAAAGAGCATTATTCGTCTGACTAAATAATAATTAACAGTAGAATAGAAAAGCTACTTAATGAAATAAAAAAGGAACAGACTACTTAATGAAATAAAAAAGGAACAGACTACTTAATGAAATAAAAAGTTGGAAGTTACTTGTCTGATAATGCATCTATGATATGCTGACAGTTCTTCTAAAAGATTCTCCGCTGCAAGCTTTTTATCCATATCTACCACAAATGAGTTTCTACTGCGTTGCTTGTCCTTGATTCGATCACCATTGGCAAGGGCTAGAAGCTAATGTGAGACCACCACAACCCCCCCCCAACCCAAAAAAAAGTAGAAAAGGAAAAAAAAAACATATATATTTAAATAAAGAAATGCAATTGCAAAGGAATTTCTAGCCACTTCAAACAAGCAAAAAAAAAAAAAAAATCATCAATACCTGAAATATTGTATGGTACGGATGGTCAATGGCCATTTTCTTCAGAAGAGAAACCAATGCAAACTGAAGAAGTCGACATTTGAAATTAGGACAAAACCCAACATCAAAAGAACTTTTTTAAAAAAACAAAATAAAAAAAATAAAAAATATATAAAAAAAAATATTAAAAAAAAACCAGTGATAACCTGGAAACTGAGAGGCCCTGGGCTGTCCTTTGAGCTACCCATTCTTGAAGCAATTTGGTAGACTAGAGGTATAAACTTGTACGACTGAACCTGTCATAATTTTGAAAAGCCATTAAGAAACCCATTACGTAATATTTTAAAAGCTATAAATAAACAAAATGCAGATCATAACTCATATAAGGAAATTATAAGGAAATTACACACTGGACATTTGAGTATCTTAAATATAACGACAAGAAACTCCTGTCATTTGTTTTGTACCTCATTACTTGTGGTAAGCATGCTATTTACTATATCTTGTCTATGTGATAGAGTGAACCACAGGGAAACTAGTCGAAACATCTGAAAGCACACTAGTTAGTTTCTCAAAGGAATTCAGAAAACGGTAACAAAACTATGTGTAATACTTTCACCAATAAATCATATGAAGGACAATTACAAACAAAAGGTATCTAACTAATTTTGGGAGGCAGATTATGCTTTGTTACCAGTGCATCCTTGGGGAGCAAGTACATACCACTTTTACATCATATTTGTCACCAACAACCAAACAGCGTTTATATCCCTCCAATGCTAGGCTAAGAAAATTGTCCCTGTCATCCTGAAAGAGTTTTGATTTAGATTTTCTTTTATAAAATTTTATATGCAAGAAGATAACAATAAGATTGGAGGTGAGCTTCAAGTATCAACAAAGCAAAAGTATGACCAGTTAGCTAGTCTATACATGAGTTTCATCTGAAAACATAATTCTTCTGCAGATCTTTCTACAATTACATCCAACTGTCTCTTTTGATAAACATGTAAAAAGGGGAGAAACATGGATAAATCAAGACATTTTTTTTCCTGGCGTATTGCATTAGAAGGATGCCTACATCATTATTCATGCAAAGGAATATATAACTACCTGCAGTTTTTCAGCCTCTGCCTTGTCCATTGCAAGTTGCTTTTGCAACTCTTGTATTTTCACGGAATAGTCGGTTTTATCCCCCTATAAGAAAATATACGTACATATATATATATGTGTATGTATGAAACCATTACTAAGAAGCATAATGAGAGACACATCATTACATGATATCACCAAACAGGAAATAATTAGTGAATGGAGCTTACCTTCGTTGAACTTTTCAGCCGTTTAATAAGTGCTTCCAATTCCATTGTCTGCAGGACCATCGATTAACATCGTTCTGTTAAAGACCTGCTAATATAAGGTGATTTCAGCTCCCATTTTTCAGAGTTTATTGAGTTACCTTGTGCTTCCTTAAACGAGTTGCTGCATGCCATTCACTAGAGGAAAGTCTTTCCTCATAACTCCTAAAAAGAGCATCTGCATAGTGTGCAAGATGAAAATGAGTTTGCCCTTGTCTTTCTGCAGACTTCTTGTTTGTAGTCTTCTCATTTTCAGCAAAGGATACTGCAGGTTTTAAATACTTCTCTAGAATAGTTCTCGAGCTGCATTTTCAGCACCAACATAGTATTCAAAAAAAGGAAAAGTACAGCAATATCAGCATTCTGCTGTGGCATCAAACACGAATAACTAAATGCTTTAAAGTGATATATTACTTGCTAGATCTAGTTTCTGCCAGCCACTTCCCGACCAAGCGATACACATCCGAAGACTCTTCATTAGACTGGTAAGTTTGAGATATATATTTCGCTAGGCTGATAGCTATCTCATGCTGTCCTTGGCTACGCAACAGCTTTGCTTCTTCAAGCTGAAATTTTGCAAGTAGTTTTTGTTTTCGTAATAATTACAACAATCATAAAAAAGGAAATATACAAAAGGAGAACGAGAGTTTCGCTAAATGAAAAAAAATCCCAAAACAAATAGGAAAGATGCAAAACATATTTACTTTACGAGAATATATCACTAAGGTATAAAGAAAGTGAAACAATTACATTTTGAAGATCTATGCCTTTCAAAAATTGAGTATCATGCAGTTTTAATGCAATTCAAACACAGTAAGCGCCAGACATGCCAGAAAAGGTGTCCGGTCTAGTCTTCAGATGGACAATAAAGCATCAGAAAAATTTGAAAACACACTAGTAATAAAATTAAACAGAAACAAGGTAATGAGTTCATGTTGATGAACCCAAATAATGAGAATTTAGAAGCATGTAAAAAAATTATCACTAATAATGAAACAGATCAAGTAACATTTCCTACAGATACTGGAGAGTTATGAAATACAAGTGAGCTTAAAACGCTGTAAAATAGGGCATGCATCTAAGAGTTGAAATTGCAACTAAAGAACAGGAGTTAGCAACCCCAAATAAAAATTTATGGATTTGGTCTTACTTTTCCTAGAAGGATTATGATGGGAATTCAAAACTCTTATTAACTGTTATTAAACCAGACAAAAAACAAAAACAAAAAGTTTTCTTAAAAAAAAAAAAGGGCAAAAAGTGGAAATCTTTAATTTGAAGCTTTATATAAACTTACTGCAATCACACCTGCAAAAATTATCATCCAAACATCTCTTTAATACTTACAGGAACAGAGCTCAAACTAGTGGTCTTAAAAGATACGGAAAGAGCAGAGCTTTTGTACCTTTCCAAGCCAATACAAGGTTGAATATTGTTCTCCTGCTTCCACAGTGAGGAGCTTATGCTCATGCAAGAATGCAGCTGCTTGAGAAAATCTAGACCCCTGTTAAATGAACAAGAGCAAAGGAGGAAAACATGAATTGGGGTTAAGATCAGCATTCCTTACGTTGAAGTTGATAACATACCTTCCGAAGAGTAGATGCAGATTGCAAAAGATGTTGTATTGTACAGTCTTTACAACCTAAGATCTGAAGTAGAACTCGTCTGAATGCTATAAATGGTTCTATCAAATTCATATGCAATTGTGCTCGTTCCAAAATGGAGCTCCAATCTCTGTTAAGCCAAGACAACTAATTGAAATTCAAAGTATGCGTTAGTCACCTAGGTAAATATATTTTGTCTCTATTCATGTATTCAGTGTTTAAACGAAATTTTGCTGCTAAGAACTAATTAGCTGACTTGAAATAGAACATATCTAGAACACTAATTTCTTCTGGAAATAAAACATAGGAATCTTTAACATAAAATAGTGGGTATTTAGAATTTGTTTAAGTAAACTCCTCATGTAATAAATAAACTATGTATTCAACCTAGAAAGCTCCTCAAATTTCTTTTCCATTTATTGAAATCATGAATTCCCAGATTGCACAGTTTTTTGAGTGATTCTCACACCAAAAATGTAAAAGGCCACTTGCTGAGCATTATCACGAAGTGAGTCAGAAAACCTCATACCTGATCAACAGTCGGAATCACAGGTTCTGAAATCACTTTTTGCTTTTCTGAATAGAATTTCAATGCGTCAGATGGAGATGTTCTCCATCGTAGATCCCAAGAAATACCAAGATGACAAAGAATCTGGATAAGATATAGCAGAATATTAAGAGAAAAGCTGAAATATATACTCTTCTATCCAAATAAAAAAGAATAGAAATAATTAAGAGCCAGACACTCCTAATGTAATAGGAGATTTGAATATTCTGTCATCATTTCCCAAAACAGGAGGCTTAGTTCTCATGGAATTTCATAGTTTCAGAAGGTTTTGTGAACCACAAAAATAAGCGCAATCATGTAGTCACCAGAGACAGGTAATCTATTATTAGGCATTAGGAATGGCCATTTCAGGGAGTAGGTGTTACTTTCTTGGGAAATTGACCTGACTATGAGTAATTTGGACTATAACAATTTTTAGGAGTGTTTTGAAAAATGACTTTTCTAGAAGAATCACAACTTTTAGAGACGGAGTCGCACTATTAGTAGCCGTTGATTGGTCCTAGAAAAGTAATAACTAATATAGAGTGCTAATTGCTTGTCACCCGTTTCTCAAAAATTGTGACACTCTCAGAAAAGTCATTTTTCAAAATACTCATAAAAAGTCATTTTAGACCAAATTACTCACTCCTTTAGAAGTCATTTTTGTCCAAATTACTCCTAGCCATGTCCATTTACCTACTTCAATTGAAAAGTAAGGTGGGGTTCTTATTTTTTGGGATCCCATGAATATTACAGTTTCAGACTCTTTAGTGAGTGATTTCAGATTCAGTTGAGGTGAGTAACAGTGATATCTCAGCTTGGTGGTTTTCGGGATAGCTCAATCACCAGAAACATTCTTATTCCACTGATAATTTAATAGTATACTTCCGGATATGTTGCATACTGTAGTGGCTAAAATCCTCCATCTATACAAACAGAAACATGAAACACAATTGAAAATCTAGAATCTCGTATCATTGGCGAGAAGATATTAGGATTCCAACTTTTAACTAAAAACATATCGCCAGAAGAGTCAAAACCATTGTATACTTGAAACATTAATTAGCAATTGTGGAATGAGTGTGCATATTAAGGTGCAAGGCAAGCTAGGTATATCAAGTACCTGAAGTTTCATAACTGATGAGTAGATGTGTTCAGTGCTCTCTTCACTTGCATGAGAAACAGACCACACGAGTTCCTAATTATTTTAAGATATAGAGAAAATAAATTCCAATTTTCCAAATTCCTGAAGAAACAGACAAAAGTGAGACGAAAAGGACCTGCTTTGATTCTTTCAGCTTTCTATGAAACTCATCAAAATCACCCTCTTGCAAGGCCGCCAAACAACTAATTTGACAAAAATAAAGCAAAATTTTTGTAAGATGCAGTCAAACAACACATGTATTGCATTTCTCGTAGAAACTAATGATGTCACTATATCTTTCGACTGTCCTTGGATACATAAACAGGATGCATGCCTATACAAGCATAACACCGATATAGGTAAATCATCAGTGGTCATAGTTCTAAAGCTGGTTTCATCAACTAGGTCTAGCTAGTAGCTACTGGCACGTCTTGTGGGTTATTCATTTATATCATAGTCTCTCTACTAAGATGTGAAAAGAATGATCAAACACCATCACTTCCTTTAATAAGATATATATATATGGTTGCCAATCCAGTAGGTATTTTTTTTTTTTACCTATGGGTAGGTATTTTTTTTTTAGCCGTTGGATCATCATCTAACGGTGAACCAACGGCTATAATGAGGTGCATGAAAAGACTTGCATCATTAATGCTATTTCTCTATCTTATTTTTTACTATAAAAAAATGTGCATGATAAATTTTCATTGGCCAAATTAATACTTATGCATAGGTGAAAAAAAAAAAATACCTACTGGATTGGTACCCTATATATATATATAAATAAATAAAAGCCCTAATGATAAACCAGTACTTTGATGTCAAATGATATTGTTATACGTTGTCTACTAGAAACATTTGTTCCTAATACACATTTTACATTGACAACAAAAATTCACAAATTAAAATATATATATGCAGAACGGAAGGACGAGAAACCAAAATAATTAACAATAACAACAACAATAATAGAAGTAATAATAATGAACACAGATGTGACAAGGATGATCTTTTGATGTCAAATGAAGCTGTTATCAACTATCAAGCTCTAATACATCGTCTACTAGAAATACTTCTTCAACAATAAAGAGCTTCAACTCCTGCATGATCATCTCAATCACACAAAGTTGAGTAAGTTCCTGTCGAGATAAATTACATCTAGAAGTCCTACTATTAATATCCGTACAGAGTAAAGGAAATTTTTTGTCAGGTCCTTATACTCGAGATAATTTAAAAAGCTCACAGACGAGCAAATAAATAGAAAAAAGGAAAGAAAGAAAGAGATTGGGGGTACAGTTTATACTCAAAAGTTGAAATACAAACATAAACTCCCAACCATTTTACCTGTGTAGATTTTCATTGAAATGACCACTTTTAGTTTGCAGACTTGGCGAGTTATCGCCCATGTAAATCAAGGAAAAGTCCCAGTTTCCTGCACGCCAAGCGGCCTCATACTGCAAATAATTGATGAACAAATAAAAAATGGTAAATACAATTCTTTAGAAACACAGAGTAACTTGCAAAGTCCAGGAGAAAACATTACTAATGGAATTCTACAAGACCGAATTATTAAGATAGGAAACCTGCAATTCAGTAAACTCCAGATCTTGCTGAAAATGACCCTGTCTTGATGTCAGCCCTTGGCAATACAAATCCAGCACGTGCATACAACCAATTTGTTGCAAAGATCTAATAAGACCTTTATACGGCTTTCTCATCTGATCTTCCAGTGCAGAGATTGCTAGATTCTCTGTTGGCGGAGTCTGTTCTAGTAATGGAGTTCTAGAACTATAATCCATCTGGACCAAGGCAGCTGAACGTACTTGCAGGTCGAAAGATTCAAGAGCCTTTCCCCAATTTCCCTCATGCTCATAAGTAATTATTTGAGAGGTCAGCTGATAATGCCATCACCAGGGGGAAAAAAAATAACACAACTGTAAGAACATGCTTCTGCTGTGAATTTAGAACAATAAGAAAATATGACCAGCAGACTATCACTCCTCCCTCACAGAGTTTCAAGGTTCACCTTTTTTTTTTTTCTCAAGACAATGTAGAAAGAGCAGAACAAGGACAAAGAAGGTAATAACAGTTGACTTTTGGAATTCTTATGAAGGAAAATGTAGTAAAACATAGCACTTCTTTCAAGACTCCACATGAAAAAATTTCGATTAGTGAGGCCATGCATATTTCTTAGCATTGAGGATTTTACCAAATACAAAGAATTTTGTGACTTGCTTCTTTTCCCTGCTCATCTTTGCATAAGCTGGTCCATGACTCTCTATTTTGGATTGGTACTCTAACAATTAGTTGTACTTTGTTTATTAGCTTGGACTATATAAGGTAAAGCAGTGTGGAACAAATACTTGGAGTTATTTGTCATATTATTTTTCTGTTCATATCAGTGCTTTGGAAGTGCTACTCCTTCAGCATTCTAAAATTTAAAACTAAAAACAAGCTCTGTAGCACAATGATCAACTAGTGATGGTAAATTCAAAACATCAATCTTTCAAGGAATTCCAGAGAAGTGCTCTCTACTCATTAATTAAAACCACGAATTTGGATGGTTAAAATCATTAAAGCAAACTTAACTACAAAACCAACTAGAGAGGATGGGGAACAGACGGAAGGGTTTCCTACAACTGAAAGCTAAATTAATATATATGATTTACTTACCTTGTGGGACTGGATAATCCCATATAAGCTGTCAGGTTCATTAATATGAGTGACTGCTGAGACAAGTATTTCAATATGTAGTGGTAGCTGGAGCAAAAGGACCAAATAATAAGAGTTAGAGATAAGGTCTTAAACCAGATAAGACATTGCAGAAAGTTAAAAATATATATGTATACACGCACACACACAGACATATATATATATATATATATAAAAAAACACACACACACACATAAAACACACAAATAAAGAACCATATTAAGTATTAAGAGTTTTATGATGTGTTTTTTTCTGTTAAACAACTATATTCTGGACATGAACTGAAATTACATCAAAACTCACTAGAAAATGACATGGCATGTCTGTGTACTAACCATTTCAATGTCAGAGAAATCTGGGCTCCCAAGAGTGAGGCTCTTGAAATGCTCCTCACACCAATGCTCCACATACATCACAGCAGTAAAGTACGAACCACAAATCTATACACAAATGTCAATGTAATTAACACATGTCTATAGCTAAAGAAGGTCACAAGGCAACCAAAAGTCCTGGAAAAGAAATTTAAGCAGAGCATGGAAGCATTGGAACTTACAACGGCGGACTTTGCGACAGCAAGATAATCAATCGAAAGCCAATATACCTGGGAACAAATATTTCTCAGCAAAGGGAAAGAAAAGTGACAAAGTAATATACATATTTATTTCAGAAGTAATAAATTAATTGAAAAAGAAAAAGCCAATAGGCAAGATCCATGTAGAGAAAGAAGCATAAAAGATCCATGTAGAGAAAAAAGTATAATCAACAATAATAGAGAAAAATAAATAATAAAAGATTCTACTAAGAGGCTAAATGTGGACTTTTTTTGTCTGCTTTACATTTCAAACAAGCCAATGAAAGATTAAGCCTTCAACTCCACAAAAATTTTCTTCTTTTAAAGAAAAACTCTGCATCTCTCTCCATAAGAAAAACAACAAAAGAATGTTGACTCATGCTTTGTATCATCAATCCTACTCTCATATTTTGAAACTAACAAACATATAATTAAAGACTAATAATCTACTTGAGTGTGTAGGAAGTTAAATTGAAAGAATCACAAGACATTCAAGATAGATCATGGAGAAGAGCTTGAAGACAAAGTTTAAAAATACAAGACTTAGACTAGCAAAAGGTTAAATACTTAGCTCTTGTACTTAAATACTTGTTCACACATATTATGATTTTAGTGGCTCAAATTTTTCATAAAATTGAAAATTTTCAAACCAATACTGTCAAACTTGTTTATCTCCAATTAAAATATGAAATTTATTTTACACAAACTTTTAAAATGATTTATGAATTTATATAGTACCCATATTTCATAAAAAACAATTTTAGAAGTCATAAGTTTGAAAAGAATCAGAAAAGACTTGAAACAAAAATCAAAACATGCTCTCGGGTATTTTCGGCAGACCGATTCTCATTTTCGGTCTGCTGATTCTCTGTTCAATTTTTGACAGATTTTTAAATTCGACCGTTAGAACCGCACTTTCAACGGCTAGTATTTTCGGTCGACTGAAAGTGCATTTTCGGTCTATCGAAAATGAAAGATTGTCTGTCAAACGGTCTAAAACGGCTAATTTTCATTCAAGTCTATAAATAGAAACTTTTCTAACACTTGAAACAACTTTTGATTCATTCAAGTCTATAAACAAAAACTTTTTTAATACTTGAAAAAACTTTTGAACATTCCTACATTGCTTTAATCACACTTTTAAGTTGTTCAAATCAATTTTTTTGATTTAAACTTTCAACCCACTTTTTCACAAAAATCACTTGAGCCAAACTAGATCATATTTTGTGTTCACATCTATTCTCTCTAGGCTTACCTTTTATCAATTATTTTCATTAGAGAGATTCTGTTTGAGTGTTTTCAACAAACAAAAACCAAATTGTATTTGTAAGGTGAGGTTGACACCGGATTCATAAACAACCCCGTTTAAGTGAGATTGGCACCAGAGTCTAAACAATCCAAGTTAGGCGTGATAGAACCGGATTCAAGACTATTGTAAAGGCTTGAGTGTGCCTAAGGAGAATTCACTCGTTGTGTAAAAAGGACGGTCAAACCCATTCCCTTAATCCGATGGTAGAAAGCTCGAAACGGGTTGCCAAAAGCCAGGGACGTAGACAAACCATCGTGTTTATTGAACTTCGTAAAAATAGTGTTTGTATTTCTTCTTTAATTTATTTACCTTGAGCTTATGCATGCTATTTAGCTATTTTTACTTGATATTGTTGTTATTTGTATAATTTACTTGCTTATCAAGAAAAGTTCGCAAAAATTTTTAAAACTCAATTCACCCTCCCTCTTGAGTTAGCTAATCTTGGGCTAACAATTGGTATCAAAGCTTGGTGCTCATCTTTTTAAACTTAACCGTTTTTGAGATGGCAAGCCCAAACAACTTTTTTTTTCAATATGAGGGATTGTCACCATCCAGACCACCATTTTTCAATGGAAATAATTTTAACTACTAGAGAAACTGGATGGATACTTATTTTAGATGTACTGATTTTGATTTATGGTATATTGTCACTAAATGTTTATTTAAAATAACTAAAATTGTTGACGGTAGAGAAGTAGAAAAAGATATAGAGGAATATGATGAAAAAGATAAAATCATTTTCACAAAAGATGGAAGAGCTAGAAATATTCTTATGTGTGGTTTAGATAGAAATATTTATAACAATGATGAAAAGGCTAGAGATGCACATGAACTATGAAACATGCTAGAAGTTTCTTATCAAGGAACTAACTCTATGAAAGAAACTAGAATTAATATTTTTACTAGAAACTATGAGTTGTTCAAAATGGAAAAAGATGAATCTATTTCTCAAATGTTTACTAGATTCACTACTATTATTAACTCTCTTGGTGCTCTAGGAAAAATATTTCCAAATGGTGAGTTGGTGAGCAAAATCCTTAGAAGTCTTCCTCGAGCATATAGAAGCAAGGTGGTAGCTATTCAAGAAGCCAAAGACCTTAGCCAACTTCCTCTTGAAGAACTTATGGGTTCCCTCATGACCCATGAAATCCTTATGAAGGAAACAAATGAAGATGAAATGGAAGACAAAAAAGAAAAAAATCGCTCTTAAAGCTGCCATGCAAGAAAGTAACGAGGAAGAAGAAGAATTTGCGGATAGTGAGCTAGAAAGCATTGCCTTACTTACCAAGAGGTACAAGAAGTACTTAAACTTCAAAAAGAAGAATTTCAAGAAGAATACCAAAATTTCGAGAGAAAAAAGTGAAGGATGATTCCATCACTTGCTTTGAATGCAAGAAACCCGGAGACATTAAGAACAAATGCCCTTTAAGAAGAAAGATGAGAAAAAAGGCAATGAAGGCCACTTGGGATGATAGTGAAGAAGAAGAATCCAATAGAGAAGAACAAGAAGAAATTGCCAACATGTGCTTCATGGCAATAGAAAATGAGGTAAATACTCTTGAACCTAGAATTGAATTTCTTGTTGATAATGATACTAGTAGTAAAAATGATAGTGATTGTGATTTATCATATGAGGATTTACTGAAAAATTTCAATGACTTACACAAAAACTATGAAAAACTCATTTTTCAGAACAGTGCTCTCAAAAAAAAAAAAAAAAAATTAGCTTGTCAAAAATAATTGAAGAGTTTACAAAAGAAAAGGAAATAGAATTACCCTGTAGTAATTGTGAACTATGGTCTAAAGAAAATACTTCTTTAAATAACAAGATTTTTTACTTGATTAATATTGTCCACAAATTTACAAATGGAAAGAAAAATTTTGAAATGAAGCTTGGTGGACAAAAATATATTTTTGACAAAGGAGGTATTGGGTATAAATCTTCCATAAAATGAAAATACTCCAAAAATTATTTTGTGAAAACTAGTACAGGTGACACAAAGCACACTTGCACTTATTGCAATCAAGATGGACACACTAGTTTTTCATGCTTTGCAAAGAAAAATGCATATTTTGGTGGAAAACTAGCTTGGGTACCAAAAGAATCTAGAACTAACACTCAAGGATCCAAATTAGGATGGGCACAAAAAATCAAAATTTGATTCTTACTTGTAAGAACAAAAGAAGAAGAACTTTTGGTTCTTAAATAGTGGTTGCTCCAAACATATGACCGGAAACTATTCCTTGCTTTCATCATTCACAAAAAGAAATAGAGGACATGTTATTTTTGGAGACAATACCAAAGGCAAAATCTTGGGTATAGATAACATTAGCTCTACTTCCTCACCCATTATAGAAAATATTTTACTTGTTGATAGTCTTAAGCATAATTTACTTAGTATAAACCAACTATGTGATAAAGGTCATCGAGTTATTTTTGAGCCTTCCAAATGCTTGATTGAGGATACTTGTTCAAAAGAAATTATTTTTGAAGGAGAAAGAAAAAATAATGTTTATATTATTGATATTGAAAAATATTTTAGTCAAGATAAATATTTTTCGGTTTTAAAAGATGATTCTTGGCTTTGGCATAGAAGACTTGGACATGCTAGTATGAATACTATTTCTAAACTTTCAAAGAAAAACCTTGTAAGTGGTTTACCTAGTTTACTTTCTGAAAAAGACAAGGTTTGTGATGCATATCAATTTGGAAAACAAATAAAAAGTTCTTTTAAATCCAAAAACACCATTACTTCTTTTAGACCTTTGCAGCTACTTCACATGGATTTATTTGGACCATCAAGAATAGCTAGTCTTGATGGAAACACTATGCCTTTGTGATAGTTGATGATTTTTCAAAATTAACTTGGGTTCTATTTATTGCTCACAAAAACGATGTTTTAAATGTCCTTACTATCTTTTGAAAAAAAGTACAAAATGAAAAAGACTACCATCACATCTATTATAAATGATCATAGTGGTGAGTTTGAAAATGATGAAATGGAAGTTTAATGGTTTTGATCAGAATTTTTCAGCTCCTAGAACTCCACAACAAAATGGAGTTGTAGAAAGAAAGAATAGAACCCTACAAGAAATGGCAATAAGCATGCTAAATAAAAATGGTTTGCCAAAATATTTTTGGGCCGAAGCGATAAGTACCGCTTGTCATACTATGAATAGAGTTATGATAAGGCCAATTTTGAACAAGACACCTTATGAGTTTTGGAAAGGTAGAAAACCGAACATTGGCTATTTTAAAGTTTTTAGTTGCAAATGTTTTATTTTGAAAACTAAAGATAACTTGGGAAAATTTAATTCAAAATCCGATATTAGTATTTTTCTTGGATATTCTATTACTAGTAAGGTTCATAGAGTTTTCAATAAATGAACATTGGTAGTAGAAGAATCTATATATGTTATTTTTGATGAGGCTAACGCTCTCCTTGAGGAAAGAAAAACAAATGATGATGATGTTGTAGGTTTGGAACCAAGCTTCAATGAACCTTGTATCAATGAGAAAACAAATTAAGAGAAGGACATCCAACTACAACAAGATCGTGAGGAAGAAAAGAAAACAAAAATAGTAACACTCTCTCTCTTCCTCAAGATTTAAAATTTAACTATGCTCATCCTAAAGACCAAATTCTAGGTGACCCCCTACAAGGAGTCAAGACTTGAGCATCACTTAGGAATATTTGCAATAACATGGTTTTTATCTCTCAAATTGAACCAAAAAGTTTTTAAAGATGCCGAAAAACACGAATCATAGATTTTAGCTATGCAAGAAGAATTAAATCAATTTGAAAGGTGTGATGTATGGGAATTAGTTCCAAGACCTAAGGATCAATCGGTTATTGGAACTAAATGGGTCTTTAGAAATAAAGTAGCATGGGGTGATTGTGAGAAACAAAGCTAGACTAAGGGCTCAAGATTTCAATCAAGAAGAAGGTATCGATTATGAAGAAACCTT
Source organism: Trema orientale (assembly GCA_002914845.1). NCBI lineage: Eukaryota > Viridiplantae > Streptophyta > Magnoliopsida > Rosales > Cannabaceae > Trema > Trema orientale. The sequence continues at coordinate 78,630 of JXTC01000635.1, forward strand.
CGCACCCGTAGCAAAATTAGAGTCCATAAGGATACTCTTAGTCTTTGCATGTTATAAGGATTTTATCATATACCAAATGGATGTTAAGAGTGCATTTCTAAATGGATACATTTTAGAAGAAGTATATGTAGTCCAACCCCCTGGTTTTCAAAATCATAAGTATCCGAATCGTGTTTTTAGATGGAAAAAAGCTCTTTATAGTTTAAAACAAGCTCCTAGAGCTTAGTATGATAGATTAAGTAAATTCTTAATTTTGAATGGTTTCACTATAGAAAAACCAGATACTATTTTTATAAAAAGAAAATGAGGAGAGATGATTATAGTCCAAATTTATATAGATAATATTATATTTGGTGCTACTAATGTTTCTCATTGTGAAGAATTCTCAAAATGTATGCACAATGAGTTTGAGATGAGCATAACGGGAGAACTCAATTTCTTCCTTGGACTCCAAATTAAACAAAGCAAAGAAGGTATTTTCATCAATCAATCCAAGTACATCAAGGATATATTGAAGTTCAATATGGAAGACTCCAAGTCAATGAGAACACCTATGAGCTCTTCAATCAAGCTTGACAAAGACGAAAATGGTAAAGCAGTGGATATCATTAAATATCGAGGTATGATCGGATCACTACTTTACTTGACGGCTAGTAGACCGGATATAATGTTTAGTATTTGTCTATGTGCTAGATTTCAATCTAATTCTAAGGGATCACATCTTAGTGCGGTAAAACGTATTTTGAAATATTTGCATGGCACTATGAACCTAAGATTATGGTATCCAAAAGGCACACTTTTAACATTACTAGTTTTTCAGATGCGGTCTTTGCCGGTTGTCAAACCGACCGCAAGAGAACTAGTGGCACTTGTCACCTTCTTTGTTATTCACTTGTGTCTTATTTTAGCAAAAAACAAAATTCTATTGCTCTCTCTACTGCTGAAGCTGAACATATCTCTGCCGGTAGTTGTTGTGCTCAAATTCTATGGATGAAACAAACTCTAATGGATTTTGGAATGGATTATAATCATGTGCCAATTAAATTTGATAATACTAGTGCTATCAATTTGTCCAAAAATCTAATTTTGCATTCACGTGCTAAACATATTAATATTAGACATCATTTTTTTCGTGATCATATGCAAAAAGATGACATTATACTTGAGTTTGTATGCACAGAAAAACAACTAACTGATATATTTACTAAACCTCTTAACGAGGATCGCTTTTGCATAATTCGTAGAGAACTTGGCATGATTGATTATAATGAACTTTACTGATTTTTCTGTGTTTAAAAGGTGTTCGAATTGCATTATATGATGACTATATTGTTGATTTTTCAATATTTTCATTGTTGGTTTAATCGTTTCCATCGTTTTGAACTGTTTTTTAACTAAATATCTGCAAAAACAGAGTTTTCGGTCTACCGAAAAACTGTCCCAAAAACGTCAGTTTCTCTATCGTTTTCGACAAACCGAAAACCAATTTTCGGTCTACCGAAAACCAATTTTAACAAAGACCCCGTTTTTTCCTCTTTTCGGATGGAAAAATATTTCTCAGAACTCGCAGTCCCGCGAGTAGTTAAGGCTTTTTGATATTTTTCTTCTCACTTTTTCCTTTTCTTGTATTTGTCTTCTCTTGTCATCTTTTGTCCAATGGCTCCTAGAAGGGAAAACCCAAGGCGTAAAGGCAAGGAAATTCGAGAAGAGTAGTCTGAACAATGCACCAAAGCGAGGTTTGATATTCCTCTTCTAGAATCACCGGCTCTTATGTCTAGATACAAAGAAATTTTCTCTAAGAAAAGTATTGTTTGGGGTAGAACTTTTAATTTCAGAGACTTAGCTTATGTCAATTTCCCTGAGTATATGGAAAACATGGGTTGGACTGAATTCTGCTCCATTAGGGAGATAAGGTATCCTAGACTGGTTAGGGGATTCTATGCATGTGCCAACATCTCTACGGGACAACATGCTATCTATTGTTCCCTTAAAGGAATAGATTTTGAGGTCACTGAGCAACTGCTTGCAGATCTCTTTCATTTACCCTTAGGAGGTTACAAATTTCCCATAACCAATTCTTGGCCTATGATCGAGGATTTTGACCATCAACAAGCCCTACTCAGTTTGCTCTCCTGATAGCTTTCAGCCTAAGCCTCGTGTCACTGATCTTACTCTAGAGGCTAGGATTTTGTTCCAATTTGTGTCTCAGAACATGATTCCTAGAGGTAGTCATAGGTGCACCTACCTTTTGTGACCTTGGTTTTGTTGATTCTATTCTTGTTAGGAAACTCGAAGCGGGTTGTCAAGAGCCGGGGACGTAGACAAACCGTCGTGTTTGTTGAACCTCGTAAAAATAGTGTTTGCATTTCTCTATCTCTATCTCTTTAATTTATTTACTTTGAGCTTATGCATGCTATTTAGCTATTTTTACTTGATACTGTTGTTACATGTATAATTTACTTGCTTATCAAGAAAAATTTGCAAAAGTCTTTAAAACTCAATTCACCCCCCCCCCCCTTCCCCGCGCTCTTGGTTTAGCTAATATTGGGCTAACAAAGAATAGACAAGGATGTATAATGTAGTGAAAAATATACTGCATACTATGAACTCAGCTTATATATGCGTCAAAAGTGAAGCCCAAATTTTTGTTGTAGCCGATTCCTGAGTAAAGCAAGAGCCAAGAACCGAAAATCTACTTCATGAGCATGTTTGCATGAAGAAATTACCTTGTTCCATAGAGAAGTTGACACTGGCGCATCATTTAGTGTAGCTGTTGAGTCCTTAGCCTTTCCAGAAGTGGAACGGGATTTAGAGCCATAACTGGAAGACTTGGCACATTACAAGACAAAGATGTAGGCATTGTGAATAGGAGAACATAACAACCCCGAAACAACAGAAATCTCAAAGAACCATAGAGAAAAGAACTATATAAATAATATAATAACCTTAGCGCTTCCTTGCTTTAATGGTACAAAAGAAGATCTTTCCATGACATAACATAAACGAAGTTCATTCAAGGAATTCAACAAGACTTGAATTGATTTGATTAATTTATTAGACTCAGCAAAAATATGTTCTTGAACCTGCATATAAAGTAATGACAAAAAAAATCAAAATTTTCCACTGAACATAAAAATAATAGTGGACAAACAGAATAGTATAATCTCCTTTCATGCTCCAAAAGCAGGTCCAAGTTATGTCAAAAGTTTGTAACCTCTTTAATCTAAAAAATCAAACCATAAAGAAACCTAAGCAAAATCTTCAATCTAAAAAATGAAACCACAATTTAGGGATTTAGCTGTGGGTAGCCTCATATGGTAAGGAACAAAAACAATTTAGGGATTTGTTTTTTGCTGATTTGCTTAGGGAGTGATCGAACCTGATGTAATTTTCTTGAGTGTACTCATTAGTTTTCTTAGGAGACTCCTTGCCCCCTTCTTGTATTATTGTTTCTATAAAATAATATAAAGTCCCACGTTTCTTTTCAAAAAAAAAAAAAATTCAAAACACAAAGAAACATAAGCAAAAATGAGACTTTTTTAGATCTATCTCAATGACGCACAAGGTCAGCATATTATCGAACAAAATAGTGAAAGTCATAGATGAAGGCAATCCAAATTCAATTCCAAACAATTAAAATTTCATTAACACTTTCTACAGTCAATGAAATGCACTGAAATGTTCTTTGTCTGTTACAGTTCTCATCTTCTTCATAGTCTTTGTCACACAGTGAACAATTTCTTTTTTTCTTTTTTTTTTATTATTTTTATTTTTAATAATAGAAACGAGACTACTATTATTATACAGCGAACAAATTAAACTAGTACCATCTCATATACAACCCATTCGAGTCCCAGCACTCAACTGGAAGGCACTTGACACCTCAAAGCATGGATGGTCCTACTGTACCTCTCATATCTTAATACAAATGCAAAAAGGATACACTCCATGCAATTGGAAGTCTGAAATCTTTTATTTTAACAAGAGCTTTGGGAAAGATGAAACCTATGCATGTAGACTTCTATCAGGCCTTCTACACAGTACCCATTTTTTTTAAAGATAGTTCTATCCTCCTAATTGGTGTATCCTGTGTATAAGGAATGCTGAGGAAATAGATCACTACTTCCCGCATCGTCATGTGGCTTTGAGTTCTTAGCTTATGGAGGAGGTAGCAGAGGCAGATTGCTGTGGAAGTGCACAGATTTGGCCAGTTTTTGGGTGCATTGATGTTTTTGAAGGCAAGGTCGAAGATGAGTTTTCTGTGGGAGAGAGTTCATTTCTGGGTGTCTCTTTTGGTTTCTTTTACCAAAGGGCTTAGGAACTGTCCTTTTTCTCCAATCTGTCATAACTGGAACAATGTGGCCTAAGTTTTTGTTTTGTTTTCGTGTAGCTAGGTGAAGGATCCTAGTCCTCAGCTAGTCCGTCGTTTTCTGCTCTTAAATATTGGTTCACCAGTTGGAATTCCAAAACTTCTAAAAATGAAACACTTTTACAAATTGGAAACATTTTGGACAATTTTTATAACTAACCTACGAATTTCCAAATTATGAAATTCTCATTTTGTCACTAGCCCTTGGTTTGGGTCATCACAAAAAAAGGGCCAAAAAAATGTTTCTTAAAAGATAGTTGAAAAAGAAATACCATCACAGCATGAGAAGATCACTCAAATGCAAACACTACATGTCATGTCTTCTCCAATTCACAACCCTAAATAACATAACGGTACAGGCCCATGAATTTGCCTCAAATTTTACTTGTTAAGGTTCGATGACCACTTGGCAGCAACTCTGCCTCTTCCTATCTAAATTCCACCCTACATATGTGAAACTATAGCACCAATATCATTTAGAATATAAACACAACTCACCAACAAAAAAAAAAATAAGGGACCAACATTTTCTCTCGATTAAAAATGAAATGGCAGGAAAAAGGAAAAACAATCTATTGAAAAGCATAATAAGAAAATAGAAAAGAAAAAAAAATGCTCAAAATAGAGACCTGCGAAGAGATCAACTGTTGAAGATCAATATCCATATCCCTCCTCCCAGCCAGATTGACAAAAATACTTGGCAATAGAAGTTCTGCAACTTCAGCTTTTAAAAACACAATCTCCTGGCATAATCTGAAAAGCAGCAAATAAATCAATGAATTGGTAAAATCTTATGCTTGCTGTAATAAATCTAGATAACCAATAAATTTCAAACGAAAATGAAACATAATACCTTAGAATCACATCATTGCAATAGCCACAAAGCAAGTGTGCAAGTGGGCAAATCCATGTCTCAAAAGTTTTACCGTGCGTCACCCATAAATTTGAAGAACCCAGTGAAATTGCTTCAGCTGAAGATAAATTAAGGAATCATTGTGCGTAGAACGGAAAAAAGAACTTGAGGATTTTCCACTCTTGTTATTTACTCTTAGTTGGAAATATTTTATTCAGTAGTGTTCAGTTTGATCAGGTGTTTATTTGTTTCATTATGTTCTGCATTTCTTTTCATTTCATTTTAGCCTATAAGAGGACACCTTATCCTCTTTTCTTGTAATCCAGTTTTCTTTATTCATAAAAGGTTTGTTTCCTATTAAGAAAAAACAACAAACAAACAATGAAAAGCAAATTAACAAGAAGAGAAAAAGCAGAAAAGATGGACAAAGACAAACCAGAAATAAAATGTTTCATAAACCAGGAAACTATGAGGGAGGGAAAATATTATAAACCTATATTTAGGGAGTACATTAGCTTGTTTCATTTTTGTTCTTATTCAGTCCGACATATATGAAAACCAGAAAGAAACTAGCACGTTTCTGAAAGTTAAAGAAGAGAATGTGAGATAGCTTCTTAGGAGCAAATACACAAAAATCACCTGACAGAATAGAACCTTTATTCTCATATTGCAACCTTCACTTTAATCATTAGATTCATGACCGTTCCAATCATCACATTAAGCAAGAAAAGTAATTTCCGAAAACTTAACATCAACTTTACCTGTAAATTTCATTTCCAAATCTGAAAGTAACTTCTCCACTAGCTCAAGATTACTACCCTTAGAATGAACCTGCATTTTAACCACATGAACTAAGTTTACATCAGGATGCTCTCAAAGAAAAGGCAACAATCTAAAAACAATAGAACCAGAATTAAGTTTGTCAAGTCACCTTTTAACTTTTGACCTGTGAGTAACAATTCACTCACTTGGCCAAAAGAGTGCGAAAAAAGCGACAATACGAACGGAATTAAGTCATCATTTTGAACTAAAAAACTTCAAATGACAGCCAAAAAGAGGCATAAACAATCACCTCAACAAGAGATCTCTCATAATTATCAAAAGACTGCAGAGTTCTCTGACCCCTTTCCGTAGAAAGAATTCCCTAATCAAGGAAAGCGAAAATCAAAAGATTTAAAGCTACACAATACATACACATTCACCTAAAAATGAGAACGCGAGAAACAAAGGACAAGGCTGAGTACTTAGCTACAAAAACAAAACAGAAACTTAAAGACACTTCATTCCAATTACAATAGATAGTGAAACCCTTTGGTAAAAGAAACTCAGAGAGACACCCAGAAATGAACTCTCTCCCACAGGAAATGTTCATCTTGGACCTTGTCTTCAAAACACAGGAATTCCTCTCCAACCAAAGCACCTAGAAAATAGCCGAAACAGAGCACTTCCACAACACCCTACCCAAAGATCCCAGCTGCTTTAACTAACCTGAGCCAAATATTCAAAGCCACATGACAATGTGGGAACAAGTGATCTATGTCCTCAGCATACCTTTTAGAGAGTATACAACAATTAGGAGATAAAGCTAGAAAGGACATTTCTTTTGCAACTCATCCGAGGTATTAACCTTTTCCAGAGAAAGTAACTAAGCAAAACCTGACTTTAGAGGAGTAGATGACTTTCAAATAGCGTGAAGGCTCGTTTGGGATAACTTTTACCTCTACTAAGTAAAAGTCTTAGAAAACATTCCTACAAATTCCAAAAAGTAACTTTTGAGTCCTAAAAGATCTTTGGAAGTCATGCCAAACAAGACCCGAATAGGTTTCAAAATTGAAGACAAAGGGTTGTCAATCAAAGAAAGAAGCAAAGATTTGCAAGAACATATACCCAATGAGTCCAAGGAGCATACCCTTTTATCAACTGCCCAACTCTCAACTCAAACCCATCGAGAAGATTCAACATAGAGAAAACTTCAAACTCATGTTGTAGATTGTGCAAGTTTTTAGCAAGTCATACAAATAATGATTTACAATCCTGAAAGTCACACTCTTTTTAAAGAATGGTGCAAGGTGAGAAAATACGGATGGGGTTTCTAACTCGACGAAAGAAAAATAAAAAACCAACACAAATAAAGAGTTGATTTTGTGGCAATCCAAATAAACATCTAAAAACTCACCCGAAGAGCTTGAGATGTTGTATCTACTATTTTAACAGAATCATCCATCAGATACTTCTTTAAAAGTTTTAAAAGGGCAACCATGAGACCTTCACATATGCCAGTATCCATGTGAAAATCGACTTCTAGGGCAAAGTTACGCTTATTAGTTCTACAGGCATGAAGGTCCCCATAGCTTCCAGGAAGATGGAAGACAACTGAATATGGGTCGCCAATACCGACCTGAAAAAACAAAACAAAAAAAAAATAAAAATAAAAATAAAAATAAAAATGTTAAGGAAAATTAGATGAAAAAATGCTTCAAAACTGAATGGACAACATGCAATAACAAAGTAAAGCGGGAAAGCCAAATATAATAATGATATAGAACTTCAAATAAATATGATAACAGTACCCTAGAAATAAAATCTGACACCAATGCTCCAGCAGTACTTCCATCATCTGAGCCGCACATTCGTACTAGAGTCCAGATAGCATGAACAATTTCACGGTCAAAATGCCAAAGTCCACCTTTCAAGAGATCTTCTGCATTCCTTTCGCTATGAAAAGTTTCCTTAGAAAGTAACTTCTTGTGCAGTGCGTGCAGACTACAGAACATAACAAGTGTACAATCCAAAGTGACTCATTTAATATTTAAAAATGAGAAAACTTTTCCAGCAAACAATCTTTCATTCTTAACTGACAGCCCAGATTTTTTTTTCCAACCACAACTTCAAGCTTGATAATGACCAATGCAAGAGACATTAAAAGCACAAATTACCTCGACAAAAGCAATCTTGGTGGAACGTGGCAAGATCTCTTCACCAACTAAATTAGGGATGATATAAAAGAAGATTAGTGAAAGAAAATCTTAATATAGCACATAAATTACATGAAAAAACAAAACGCAAACAAAAACATTTCAAGTTGTTTTGGGGTAAATTCCTAAACATGATTAGAATACAATTAATTAAGCTCTGATAATCATTAGATTAAGGTTGAATACAATTAGAACTGAAACAGAGAAAAACAGAGGAGAAATAAAGCAGAACAGTGGTATTTTAGGGGTTAAGGACCTTAACAGAACTAGGGTAGTTTTATCCTAAACCCCCTTAAAGGTCCTAGAATACAGATTACATGCACAAAATCTAAGAGAACCTGTTACTATGAACCTACAGAAATAGTTTGCTAAAATACCAGGTTGTTTCCGAATATTAACCCCTAAACCAGGTGATTTCTAGCTTACTAGCTGCTAGTTTTCTATAAAACCCCAAGGGTGGCAGCTCCTAAATGCTTCTTAAGGCAGTTTACAAGCTTCTAAAGGAGTTCTAGGCAGTTTATGGAACCTAATGATTGTTCTTCACTAAAACCATAGGTAAAATCAGATCCTAAGAGACAAGGAAAGGCAGTTTTTGACACCTGTCATTCTTATCTCCCACTAACTGCTTGGTCTCTAAGTCTTGGCTGCTTATAAATAGGAGCCTTTCTTCTCAAATTAGGAGAGACGGACACATGACTACCTTTTCACCTTCAGCTATCACTTTCAGCTCTCTCTCTAATTCTCTCTTTAGTTCACGTTTCCAGCCACTGCAGTGGCTAAAACTCATACTTTTCTTTTCATTTTCACCCACCCGATAAGCTTAAAACTCCTCCTATACTTCTATATATCACTCTAAATCATTTTCCTAGCCTGGAAACATTATTCCAACATCATTTACATACCTGAAAGTGTCTATTTTCATATCTGCATGCATGATCAGCCACTCTTTCTACATAAACAGTGGCTAGCTTTTGGTATTCTAATTCATACATTTCATCCGTGTATTACCATATACTTATTATCTAAGTTTCATATAAATCTCCCATAAGGTTTTGTGCAAGCTCATTGTCATTTTCATGTAAGTTGCATACATAAGTGGCTGGTCATTCATCTCCACTTCATTGCACATCAAGGAACATGGAATCATGCCTTTAGTTGATCACTAAAGCCCGTATTCCATGCTTTTATATGACTATGCTAACTTATATGCATGATCAAGGTTCGGTCAGCTTATAAACAGCTACATTTCATATATCAAATCATCATCCATTTCATATTTTTATATAAACACATGCATTACCATCTTATTCAAAGAACTCTATAAGTGTTGAGCCATTCAAAGGCCCCAACCCTTATGTCCTTGGTAATTTTGTATCAATACATAACTGCCTACTTCCTTACCATTTTATTTCAGCAATCCAGTAATCTGGTCCTATTTATATTTCAGTGCTTGTAATTTCAATTATTTATATTTTAGCCTTTTTATTTCAGTTATTTACATTTCAAATCTTTTAATTTCAGTTATTTATCTTTCAATAAATTTAATTTCAGCAATTTAAATTTCAGTATTCTTGATTCCAGTTAGCTGGTCATTTTATTTCAATTATTTACTCTCTGTTTATTTAATTACCAGCTTTTGTATATATATGTATATATATATCTGTATAACTAACTTAACTACCTATGTTATATCTCTATCGAATCTAACCTTATCCTAGAATATTATGCTCAGTCATGTAATTTTATTTCTTTGAATAATAATATACAAGTAATCTTTCAAAGTTATGGATCAAAAATTACCACGAACATAATTAAAAGGCGACTCCGCTGGGGATGGCCAAGGAAGATTATATCTTCTCAATGTTTACAGAGTTTTGCCTTGCATCTTTTTCTTAGAATTACCTTCATCTTTTCGTTTGCATAATACTTTCTTCGGTTTTGATCTCTCTAATTTGTTCTCCAAAATTTTTTTTGAGAGAGAGATGGATAATCCACCAAACCCATTACCAATTCCACCATCTTTACCACCAACTCCACCTTTACCACCAACAAATGTTGAGAGTTTTGTTCAACAGAATGATCAAATGAGTAGAATGATGGTGATTTTGGAAAGTCTTCAACAAGATGTCACCATGTTGAAGAGTAAGAACGAAGTGTTGAATGGGAATGGAAACACTGGTTCTCATATTGGTCCATCTAATCAAAATGTAGCAGGATCGAGTACACTACTGGTCCAAGCGGGAAAAACTGTTACTCTTGTTACCCCAGTCACGGTGGCATCTCCAGCAGACACTCTTGCTACTGCAACTCCTGGAACGGGCCCCGAGTATCTCACAAAGAACAAATTCTTAAATTGCTCAAAACAGACTCAACCAATAAGAAGGTTAACAAGATTAAATTCCAGCCACCTTATCCAGCTCGCATATTATCCAAGCCTTATCCTAAGAATTACATCAATCCTAGGTTTAGGAAGTTTGATGGCAATAGGGGAAATGCTAAAGAACATGTGATAGGATTCATAGATGATTTAGGGAGCTATGCTGAGGATAAAGATTTAAGAATGAGAGAGTTCTCTAAGTCTCTTATAGATAGAGCCTACTCTTGGTTTACTGCTTCGCCAACTGGTAGCATCAAGAATTGGGATGAATTGGTGGAAATCTTTTGCACCAAGTTTTTTGTCTCAGAGTCCAAATACACTTTAACTGATCTTTATTCTGAGAAACAAAGGAGTGATGAATCTTTGAAGGCTTATGTCAATAGATTTAAGGAAAAGGCTCTAGATTGTGGGAAAATAACTGGGGAATCACAGTTAATCAGATTATATGTTCAGGGAATGGATTCAGAGTACAGGCTTCACATTGAGAATCATGTGCTTTCTAATTTTGCTGAACTTATGGAAAAAGTAAAGCAAACAAAAATCACAGTAGCTGAAGAACGAAGAAAAGCCCTTAGAGGTAGGTCTAGTGATGGATGGAGTAAGTCAACTTCTTTTAAAAGGAAAAGAGAAGTATCAATGGTCGAGCAATCCAACAGTGGTTCATTTTCAATCCTGCCTGAAATACCTTCAAGTAAGAAGTAAATAGAAGCGTTGGTCCAGGCCTGGTTGAAAGATGGAGAACTAAGTGATATGCCTGTTAGAACATAAAAGAAATCCCAAGCATTGCGTGTTTCACAAGAAGATAGGCCATTCCACTCCAGATTGCTATGCAGTTAGAAAAAAAATACCATTATAAGGTTAGCAAGGGAGAAGTGATACAAAACCAGTTAGCAGACACCAATCCTTTTCCAAACCATAGGAAAGGAGGACAAGTAATGACATGTGTCGCAATAGAGAATGACAATCAAGGAAGTGGCATTGAAGTTTCAAGGGAGAAGTGATACAAAACCAGTTAGCAGACACCAATCCTGAATGACAATCAAGGAAGTGGCATTAAAGTTTCAAGGGAGAAGTGATACAAAACCAGTTAGCAGACACCAATCCTTTTCCAAACCATAGGAAAGGAGGACAAGTAATGACATATGTCGCAGTGGAGAATGACAAACAAGGAAATGGCATTGAAGTTTCAACCTGTTTGACTTAGAAGTATTAGAGGGACCCTATGGAGCAACAAGAGTCAAACCAAGTGAACTGCATCTCGAAAGACTTGGAGTAAGGTAAGCTTTTATCCTCAGCCAATATTAAGTTATGGAAGAAGTACTACATATAAAAAATGAAACACTCTTGTACATACTATCAACGATATACCCCCATAATGGGGACTTTTTGAATTCAAAATCTATGAAATATCTATTTTATGTATTTATGTGGTTCCCTCAAAGATTCTATTGTTAAATTCATGAGCTCAAATAATACCTTAAATACGAAGGTAATCACAGCTCTACAAAGAATAAAGGTTAACATGAATTTGGGACCTTAATATCAAATTCAAGTCCTAGTGGATCCTAGGCAAACATATAAAGCCCCAGTGCTCCTAAGCAAATCAATCAAAAGTCCTAGCGGCTCCTAGGCACACATCAACTTCAAAAAGTCCTAGTAGCTCCTAGGCAAATATCAAACTTCAAACGAAAAATAAAAGTCCTAGTGGCTCCTAGACAAATATCAAAAATTAAAGTCCTAGTGCTCCTAGGCAACTATTTAAAAGTCCTCGTACTCTTAGGCAACTATTTAAAAGTCTTGGTGCTCCCAAGCAAACTATCAAGAATCTTGATGCCCTCAAGCAACCACTTATAAAGTCCCAGTGCTCCTGGGCAAATCAATCAAAAGTCCCAGTGCTCCTAGGCAACCATTCAGAGTCTTAGTAACTTCAAGTAATTCCTGAAAGTCACTTTATAGAATTACATACTTTGAACAAATAGTTATATATTAATGACTGGGGACTAAAAACTACAAAACTTTTAGTACCCGATCAATTAATGTGTACAATTTCAGAAGTAAATTAAAAACACTAATCTGTGAGTAGCAGCTTGGTATACTAATAATGATATTAGGTATGAGATACTTCAAGTCCTTCAATGGTCTTTATTAATACTTTCCTACTTGATTATCTTGATTAAGTCAACTTTAGAATTTATTATCAAAACATCAAATTTATATCATGTTCCATATAATGGATTATTTGATTATTATTATGGCTCGAAGAATTCTAAATAAACCTGCTTGCATCTTACCCGAGTTGTGATTATGTTATATTACGAGCTAAATGGTGACTCTTTTAGAGACATTCCTGTATTATCATTCATGTTACTTATTAAGACACTTACATGAGCATATGCATGACAAATGTCTCAATGAAGCTTGTTTCTATAGCTTATACTTCTTAAAGATTAAGTTATTGGATTATGAAGTAACTATTGTGGCATGTACCTGGTAGTTAGACGAGTAAGTGTACTGTATACAGACAAGCATATGAGGAGCTAAAATTTAAGTGATATGTCTATTCTGAACTTCGTGGTGATTATATGACGATACAATGCTAGATGATGAGATATGATAGGCATGACTAGCATGAATCAAATGCTAAAATGTGACTAGACATGCTGCTTGAATTTGTACATGTAATGCTAGTGAAGAGCTAGAATAAGGAATTAGAAGAAACCTCACATTGATGAAATGGAGGAGCTTTGAATGGAAAAATTCAAATAGAGAAAACAAGATCATGAGTGAGTTCTGAAGAATGGTCACATTCCTCATAACTCAGGGAACTTAATGTTTTGGGATAAATTCCTAAACATGATTAGAATACAAACAATTAAGCTCTGATGATCATTAGATTAAGGCTGAATACAATTACAGCTGAAACAGAGAAAAAAAAAGGAGAAATAAAGCAGAACAATGGTATTTTAGAGGTTAAGGACCTTAACTGAACTAGGATAGTTTTACCCTAAGCCCTAAACCCCCTTAAGGGTCCTAGAACACAGATTACATGCACAAAATCTAAGAGAACCTGTTACTATGAACCTACAGAAATAGAAATACCAGGTTGTTTCCTAATAAATAACCCCTAAACCAGGTGGTTTCTAGTTTACTAGCGGCTGGTTTTCTATAAAACTGCAAGGGTGGCAGCTCCTAAATGCTTCCTAAGGCAGTTTACAAGCTTATAAGGGAGTTCTAGGCAATTTTTGGAACCTAGTGATTGTTCTTCACTACAACTATGGGTAAAATCAGATCCTAAGAGATAAGGAAAAGCAGTTTTTGACACTTGTCATTCTTGTCTCCCACTAACTGCTTGGTCTCTAAGTCTTGGCTGCCTATAAATAGGAGCCCTTCTTATCAAATTAGGAGAGACTAACACATAACTATCTTTTCACCTTCAGCTATCACTTTCAGCTCTCTCTCTAATTCTCACTTCTGTTCACGTTTCCAGCCACTGCAGTGGCTAAAACTCATACTTTTCTTTCATTTTCACCCACCCGATAAGCTTAAAACTCCTCCTATACTTCTATATATCACTCTAAATCATTTTCTTAGCTTGGAAACATTATTCCAACATCATTTACATACCTGAAAGTGTCCATTTTCATCTCTGTATGCATGGTCAGCCACTCTTTCTACATAAACAGTGGCTAGTTTTTGGTATTTCATTGCATATCACAGCTTCTAATTCATACATTTCATCCGTGTATTACCATATACTTATTATCTAAGTTTCATATAAATCTCCCATAAGGTTTTGTACAAACTCATTGTCATTTTCATGTAAGTAGCATACATAAGTGGCTGGCCATTCATCTCCACTTCATTGCACATCAAGGAACATGGAATCATGCCTTTAGCACATCAAGGAACATGGAATCATGCCTTTAGTTGATCACTAAAGCCCATATTCCATGCTTTTATATGACTATGCAAACTTATATGCATGATCAAGATTCGGTCAGCTTATAAACAGCTACATTTCACATATCAAGTCATCATCCATTTCATATTTTTACATAAACACATGCATTATCATCTTATTCAAAGAACTTTATAAGTGTTGAGCCATTCAAAAGCCCCAACCCTTATGTTCTTGGTAATTTTTGTATCAATACATAACTTCCTACTTCCTTACCATTTTATTTCAGCAATCCAGTAATCTGGTCCTATTTATATTTCAGTGCTTGTAATTTCAATTATTTATATTTCAACCTTTTTATTTCAGTTATTTATCTTTCAGTAAATTTAATTTCAGCAATTTATATTTCAATATTCTTGATTCCAGTTAGCTAGTCCTTTTATTTCAGTTATTTACTTTCTGTTTATTTAATTACCAGCTTTTGTATATATATATATGTCTGTATAACTAACTTAACTACCTATGTTATACCTCTATCGAATCTAACCTTATCCTAGAATATTATGCTCAGTTATGTTATTTTATTTCTTTGAGTAATAATATACAAGTAATCTTTCAAAGTTATGGATCAAATATTACCCCGAACACAAGTTTGAAAAAAATATGTACCTTTAACAGGTGATCTTTTGGAGAGTAATTTTGGGTCAGTTCCTGATGGAACCTTCTAACCTCATCAAAAATATCTATATCAGGGAAAGGTTCCAATTCCTGCCAAAAAAAAAAAAGAAGAAGAAAAAGAAAAAAACAATTACACAGATTTAAGGGACATGACTCCGCCAATGTAAATTAAGATAAATTGCAGGAAATAAAAATATGAATCAGATAAAGCTACACTGATGTAATCATAAAGAGATGGATCAGAATCCACGGTCAGCCGGAGGAGCAGAGGTAAAACTTGAGATGATCTGGTTCCAGATTGCTCTCCATGAGCTTTGGAAGGAATACAACAAGCCACCAACTTTGATACCAAAAACTGTTCCAAATGGCATAATCAGATAAGAGCAAATGACGCTAGAGAAGGGTGGCAAAACCCAAACAAAAAGAAAAAAGAAGGAAAAGAAACAGATTGAATGAACAAAAGATAAATACCTGAAGTTGCTCACCCACTACAGTTATCATTTCTTTGGACGGCTTACTTTTGAAAGTCTTGAGCATTGCAGAAATGATGTGACAGCATTGATCTTGTAAAGCATCACAACTCATGAATTGCCCAATCAAATTTAAAAGATAACTGCATTAACCATCATACTTTTTTTGATAAGAAACTGAGAAATTTCATGAAACAACGGACTAGAGGCCCCCTTCCTAGCTACAAGAAAAGCAATAACTTAAGCCACAGTGTTCCAGTTACCAAAAAAATAAAAAATAATAAAAAACGTTACTAAACTCTTTGGTAGAAGAAACCCACAGAGACACCCAGGAATGAACTCTCTCCCACAGAAAACAATCATCTTGGATCTTGTCTTCAAAAACACAAGAGTTCAACACAGTAGATAAAATTCAACTTTAATAAGCACAGCTGCAGAAAAGTTGAAACTAAAAAAGCAAAAAATAACATAAAATAAAATAAAATAAAAATAAAAAGAGGTGGGGAGGGGCAAACTGTATTAATATAATTGCAGAAAGTAAACATTTTTCTTTTGTCCTCCTAGTCTTTGCCATAGGCCAAAAACTAAATAACAAGCCCCATTTAGTTCACCCAAATGGGTATTTAAACAAAAATTGTGGAATGGGTTATAATTGGAATAGGAGACATTTGAAGTGAAAAAAAAAAGAGTAAAATGATTGTAATTAGGATGAAAGCAGTCAAATGGATCCATTCTAAAATAACACCTAGGCTCTATTCTCATTCCAAGAGCCAAAAATCCATTCCAATGGTTTTTTTTAAAGAATGTGTCATTCAAATGGAAAAACTGAATTGTTGAAACAAATACTCATTCCAACGGACCATTTGAATGGAAAAACTGAAATTGTTGAAACAAACATCCATTCCAATAGGTATCCCATTTGAATGGGATAGAACTGGTGAACCAAACAGATAAAATTTAAATGTAATTTTATCCCTCACACGCTTTTCCTGTTAAAAATAGAATGAAAAAGGAAAAAAAGAACAATGGAGCTAAAACTTATAATTAGATAATTCATTCATAATTTCCATAATCAAGAAAAACCTTGAAAAAAAATAATAAAAGAAAAAAAATCTTTATGTACTTTGGCTTTTTGACAGTTGAAAAAGGATTAGCAAAGCATATGACAACACTTAAGTAATAAGGCTTAGCAATTTTGTGATTCTAGTACGATTAATAAGATCATCACTTAGACGCTAATGAAAAAAGCTTTAGCATACATTATCACAAAAAACAATGTTGTATACTCACTTGGAAGTGCTTGAAACAGCAACTCTATGTCCAAGTATATCAATAAGCACCTGAATTCCAGCCAATCGATGGCATTTATGCCTATGATGGACTGCAGCAGCAATTCTATAATGAAGTTCTAGTATAAACTGCATAATGAAGGCAACAATTCATTTCACACAATGCATTGGCAACACAACCTGAAAAAAAGACGTTAATTGAAAGTGATCTCAAAGAAACAATAAAAATAATTGCATTATCACCATGAAAACTCTATCTGCACGAAAAATATTGATCTTGTCAACAACGCCAGCTCCTGTAGGATAATCATCCCTACACATGTCCAAACAAAACATTTTAACAGAAACCAAAAATAGATGAAAAGGATAAAACAAAATGAAATAAAATAAAACTGACATCTCCAGAAAACCGTCAACAATTGTTCGAACTGCTCGTTCCACTGTATCCAAGGAAAAGAATGGGACAGCAGGTTCTGATGCACAAGATGCAAGGGACAGAATGTGGCTGACAACGGATACCTAAGAAAGAAGTAAGCATCATAATAGAATCAAAGAGTATTTTGGACAAACAAAATTGTCTACTTAGTTACCAAGTGTATGTAATTCATGTCAAACCAAAGAAGATTGCAGATTAGTTACACAGTAATGGGACTATTAAAGAGAACAGCATTGACTGCACAAACATTACTCCCCATGCAACAGAATCACCAACAGTTTCATCAAAGACAGGAAGACATAAGCTAATCAAATACAAGACCTCCTTATAGAAGGTGCCTAATCCATTAAGATACATTTGTCAATTCCTAAGAATGGATCCAAAACTTTGTACTTGTGTGACTCTGAAACAGAATACACAAAGCACATTCCAAAGAATATAGATGGTCAGCATTAGGTTAGCAGATAGTATGGCACACCAAGACATTTGTAACAGCACCATGTTGGCATCATTAAGGACCTTAGCTGCTAAAAAGTGGTGTTTTACTCTAAAGTTTCATTAAGTAATGAAGTTCACCAATTATTTACAAGTATATAATGCAGCTTACTGTGGAATTAAACTTTTAACTCCCAGACTCTGCACTCAAATAAAAACACAACAGTAGGACATACCAAGTGTTTCTTTATGAGTGTGTCTCGTTCACTCTCGGATATTTGTGCAAGATGCAAAATTGAATTCTGAAGCACAACTGCTCCCTTTTCCCGACCAGAAGTCTTACTGCAGTGCAATCCCATACAAATAGAAAAGATCTGTACGAAGTGATCTTTGACCAGAATCGACAAAGGTTGGCCAGCTATCTAAAAAAACACCCTCTTAGATAATGAAAAAACTTTTAACTGCAAAATATAGTAAGCTAATGGACATAACAATTATCAACCACGAAATAACAACCCCGAATCTTAGTAAATGCATAGCACTCAGCACAAAATTGTTCTATCTATCGAATATACCTTCCAAAACCTTTTATTGATAATATGTAACAACCCTGCCCAACAGCAACATGAAATAAGAGAAAAGTTCTTATGAATCAACTCTCAGTGGATCCTACCTTAGCAACCCAGCTGAGGTTGGAACTGTCACCATGCAGAACCAGAGCTGGAAGAAGCCAATTGCAACAATACTGCACGAAATAACTGGGTTCGGTGTCTGAAACAAAGACCTGTCTTATCTGCAAAGAGAATTGAAAAGAAGAACTCTGATTAAAATCAAAGAAAAAAGAAAAACAGAAGAAGAGCTGATGCTATGAGCTCTTCCAAGTACTGCAAAAAAGAATTGATCATATGAAAAGTACGAAAAGGGAAAGAAAATAAAATAGGAAATCAGAAATCCTTGCTGGTAGTAAGCTTCGCACATTGTTTACTTTTTTTTCTTATTTTTATTTTTAAATTAAATAAGAAACAAAACTTCTAGTGATTAAATAAGTTAATATCAAGTTAAGCACTTTACCTCAACGAGTGCTGCTAAGCTCACACCACAAGCAACCCAACAAAATAGAATTGATCCCATGAGCTCTTCCAAGTACTGCAAAAGAACTTAAGATATTAAAGCTCCACATATCATCTTCCAGTCAAGAAACAACAATATAAGGAAGTTGAATGAAACCCATACTTCATCAGGAATATTCCTTGCAAATTAATAGATGGTAAAACCCCTTTTTATTTCTCTATTTATAAGAAACAGACTTACTATTAAATATGCATTGAAAACAAAAGAAGACAATAAACTTGAGTTACAAGTACCAAAGGTTCCAATTCCTCATTAAATCAATATACGACGTAGATCCTTATAATATTTTTGCACCAAAGATCACATAAAAGCCTTTTACAAAATCATAAGAAATCACAAATTTGAAAAGTCACTTCCTAGGCTAAGAAAACAAACCATGTACCAACAGTGAAAAGAAGATGTTAAGTCACCTTAAACCTAGTTCCATATTGAAGCTTTCTGGAAAGATTGTCAAGTACCACAAAAACCAATTCCCTGAAAAAATATAAAGGAAATTGAAAAGGTTTACCAATCACTAGAAGTTAACATGTCAATCCAATCATACAGAACTAGCAATATGGTACCTCTGACAAGGATCAATGGCAGAAACCACACACATCATAAATACAGCCTGCATGTCATGGATAAAAAGTAAATAAATAAAATGTACAACACTTAAAGAACAATTTAACAAAATCAATTGAAATCACTTGAATTTAGAGAAGACAAGTTAGAGGTTTGACTCAATTAGTAACAGCCACCGTTTATACACAATCCACCAAGAACATAGAAGGCCAAATTATCTAATATTCCAATTCAATAAGATCGGTAATAGAAAAAACAAAAAGGAAGAACAAAACAAAAGATATAAATATCACTGAGAAGGAGAAGAACAGAGATAAACAGAAGCATACATGATATGTCAATCTAAATTTCAAATAAATTGTTCTACAAGGAATCAACCCCTACTCCCCCACCACCCTCTCTTTGAAAAAATAAAAAAAAAAAAAAAAAAAAAAAAAAAAAAAAAAAAGAACCCCACGGCCAGCCTTTCCCTTGTGAACAGGTAGAATTTGAATTATTCAGCTCAGTTTCGCACTCAACATAGAGTTGCTCTGCAGAGTACAATCTTTTAGCAGACTTACCACCCTTCTTTGCCTTGTACACAAAGTTTTTATGAGAACAAACTGAGAAATGCAACACATATACCTGCCGTTCTGTTTTCTCACTGTGCAATGCAAGGTTCATAAGCGTAATGATAACAGTTTCCATTATTGGAGGAGGCTGTGGACCAGCTGCCAAGACCTCACTCACAGTAACGACTTTTTCTTTTGAGGAAAACACCAATGCAATGCCAAAGTTGGAACTAGCAAAATAACCAAAGTAAAAGGAGATGTTAGAGTGAAGAAAAATGTTGTTGATATCTAAATAACATCACATACCAAAACCTACATCCATATTCATAGTGACAGGAATTTAGGAAGTAAAATACTCAGCAGCATTTACACGAGTATGGAGCAAGGACAATTCTTCATAAGTAATAAAGGTGAATTACTCAGTGTCTACTCTTCAACTTAGCAAGCTTGAAAAAACAATCTTAACTGTTTTCAACTAAAAATTAATTGTTATATACATAATTTGCTTTACAAAAATAACCTCACGTGATGTTCATTTTCAGCCAATGGTTTAGAAATATATTTCAGAATGTCAAAGTAAAGTTAATAAAATACTATCAAAAACTCAATTTTTTATTTATGTAACTTGTAGGGCCAAAAAAAATTTAAGAAAAGAACATAAATGAAATTGTGTTTAATAAGAATAAGAGCAAGCAATAAAAAATGAAAAACACTAAAAGGTACATTAATTTTGGTAAAACCTACCAGATATCTTGGAATAACTCCTCATGTCCTTCCCAAGTTTGGAAAAGAACACCAATCCGTCTAGCCACAGAGAACCTAACACGATAATCAGTATCTCGGAGCATCAATAGCAGCCTTTCAATCATAGCCTGTAAAGTTGCACCAAGTAAACCAAACAAGAAAAATGATTCAAGGATAAGAATTCCATCCTCAAAAATTAAAGAAAATAACCAAACAAAAAAAATATGCTATGTATGTAAGGAACCATAACTAGGCATAAAATAACAACAAAATAAGTTAGAAGTAATAAACTAAGAAAAATAAATGTACAACCCATCAACTTTCAGAAGGAAGGTGTGGGTATATGGCTTATATTTGGGTCCATCAACTTTCAGGCAACTAACTAGTTGGAAAGCTCTTGAAGAACAGGAACTTAAAGAAGCTGTGTTTGGATGTTGTGATGTTACATCACCAGGTCCAGTTTTAAGGCCTATCTACTTTTTGTTGCTTTTATGATTCAACATTTAACAACTTGTGTTAGTTTGATGGTTGTTCTTTAGTTGGTAAGTGAACTTCTAATCCTCCTCCGCTTGATCTTGCACTTGTTCTTTTTCTTTTTCTTTTTCTTTTTCTTTTTTCCTGATAAAATAATTTCTTCCCTGTCTGCAACACTACCTAACCAAAGGAAGCACCTAGCAGCTGCTTCTAAGCCATGTATGACAAGCAAAAGAGATTGTTTGGAAAGAAATTGGACTTCAAGTAAAGAGAGAGACCAAAATGATAATACTTATCAACAGGCACTAAATCAGCAATACATGAGAAATGGTGGACAACTAAACCATGCAGTGCAACATAAGAGGGACATGAATTCCAAATAACGATTACTTCAAGCACAAAGCTTTGTTTATAAAGAATTTATAACTTATTTTCAACAGCTTTCCTAATTTCATTTCGGACATAAGTACATAGGAAATTTCATCCATACTCATTAATGTATACGAGTAAACAGCAGAGAAATTTAAAGCAGGCTCTTTCTAATTTACTGTAAGCTTCATACATCACTGAAACTCTTTGCTCTATACAAACACACACAAAAAAATATGCATATCCTCGCAACCTTCCAGTGCATTGTTCAACATCTTGTAGTATCAACAGGTCAAAGTAGTTTGTGCATGACAGACATTTATGCTCGATATGCTCAGAGTTCAAGAAAAATTAAAACAAAACACTGAAAAGAAAAACATTTGTAACTTCTTCTTAAATAAGAAAAAGACAATAACATTAGTTATAAAAGTCAGGTACCAAAGAAGACAAGGCGGCCTCTTAACTTACAATAAGAATCCCCATTTTTTAAAGAAAACCTCTAAACTCTTCAAGACCAAAGAGCCACAAAACTACCCAAAAAACATTTGTAACATTAATCCTCGTTAAAACTCACCTGGCCAATTTGAGGACTAAGTAACACAAAATCATATATGCAGTCACTCAGCTTAACACGTCCAGACCACTCCAGATGATCAAATTCAGATATTTTAATTACGAGATCTCCCATATGTACCAGGCTCTGGAAAAATTAGAAAGTTATTGTCAAATATGGGAAAAAACTCGTATATTTCAACCAAAGAAATGTACAAATATATAGGAAGAAAACTAGGTTAAATAAGAAAACTCTCCTACTACATAATCCCAACAATTCAGGGATATTAACTACCAGAATATACACTCCTAATTACAAAATATTTATATATATAGCTGCAATATATTGACTTTTCTCTCCATCTAATAAGCTGTTTATTTGACTTCTCTCCATGTGAAATCTGCAGCCTATTAATTGCTTATTTTGACACTCCCCCTCAAGCTGGTGAGTGAATATTTTTGATAGGATTCAGCAGGACGTTTCTAGAGGAATGACTAGTTGGTTAGGCTAAGAGGCTAGCAGGGAATTCTGTTAGAGGAGAATAGGCCAGGTCAGCTGTTAGTTAGCCTAGGGTATTGATTCTGTTGTGGAGAATGGGGCTGAGGGAGATTATAAAGGGAAGGGGGAGAGAGAGTTAAGGCAGGCAATTATTGGGTTTGTTTTGAGCATTTTGCTCTGGGGAGAGAACCAGGCTCTCGAACTCCTGGGTACCTTTACTGTAAACTGAGCTATAGCTCTAATTCTAATAAAATTACCTCTTTATCAGTACTGGGTTCTATCAATTTTCCATTCCCATCTTGCTAACAATAGACTGGAATGCAGAACCACTCAATCCTTTAGTTAACACATCTGCAAATTGACTATTAGTTGACCTAAATGGAGTACAAATTAGTTTGCTTTCCAATTTTTCTTTTATAATGTGTTTGTCTACTTCCACGTGCTTAGTGTGGTCATGTTGCACAGGGTTATGTGCAATATTAATCGTTGACTTGTTATCACAATATAGCTTCATAGGTCCTTTCCACGCAATCTTCAGATCTTCCAAAATTATTTTCAACTATAGAAGCTCACAGACTTCTAATGCCATAGCTCTGAACTCAGCTTCTGCACTTGACTTTGTAACTACATTTTGCTTCTTGCTTCTCCATGTAACAAGGTTACCTCCGAGGATTGTACAATAGCCTGCAGTCGATCTTCTGTCATCAACTGATCCAACATAATCTGCATCTGTGAATGCTTCCAATGTCAATTCGTTGCCTCTTGTAAACAACACTCCCTTCCCAGGAGTACCTTTCAAGTATTGTAGAATTCGATGTGCCGCTTGAAGATGTACTTCTTTTGGATTATGCATAAACATTCCTACCGCATAGGTTATGTCTGGTCTTGTATGAGAAAGATTAGTTTGCCGACCAATCTCTGATATTTAAAAACACAAGAATATCCTTAAAACCAGGTGTTATTTGGTTTTTGTCTCCAATAGGCATGCGTGTCTTTTCACATTCTCTAACATAAAAATGGCAAGAAAAATGCTTTCGCACAAATCATGATTTTCTAGCATTAGTCAAAGTTGATCAAGGAGAATGGAAAAGACCTGTTCAGATTTCAGATCCTTCAAAGAAGAACAAGCCAATTTATCTTTCCAGATATCTTCCAAGGATAATAAAGTTCCTAGCAAAGCATGGATTGCAGCTAATGCGCCAACACAATCAAGCTTAAGACTAGAATGCATCTTAACCATGTCATCCATAAAACCGACCTGCAAATAAGACAAGTATAGACCTGTTATTTATACATATAAATACCAAAGAAATAATTAGTGTGCGTCTACGTATAGTGGTGTCCAGATTTTTTCTCATACCAAGTCTGAAATATCTGATGGAGATGACCAGTAAGGATGTTGACAAAGCTTGTAAAGAATTGTTTCGCGGACCTGAATATGATAACAGAAATGTAAATATATATATTTTTGTCAAAATGGAAGCAGCAGAATTTCAAATGCATAACTTTAAAAATAAGTGAGCTATTTACCTTTAAATCACATTCTTTTTCCATTAGGTTAAACAGAATATTCCATGTAGCAACACTTTGAACTGAGAAAAATCCTGAAATAAGCGCTACCATGTCCAACTTCCATTTCTCTACAGACGATGCACCACTGGCAACTCTCCCACCAACAGCTAAAATATTTGCATCTCCAGAATCATCATTCACATCCAACTCCAGGTCCATAATCCTACTTTTCTTGCTATCAAAAGGACAGGTATCCTGAACAGGAGTAACGGGTGCAGACAAGTCTTGCAGGAACTTTTCAGACGGAAGACTTGTTAAACTCTTACAATATTCTCCGTATCCTTTAGCAAGTGCTTTTAGAAGTCTCTCCGTACATTGTAAAACTGCGCCATAGAGTGCAACATCCGTAGAGTTTTGATCTCTCTGTCGAACAAAGAAAGGAGAACAAAAAAAACTCCTAACGGAAGCAACCAGAAAGCGATCACTAACAATGAAGTCATAGCCGGAACAACCAGATGAGAGATCATTTTGGTTTCCCTGGATTACATCAACAGCATGATCCAACAATTCTAACAAGAACTGGCCCAATTTTGAGGGGAACGATGAGACTTCCTCTCCTTGCCTGAGAGGAAGAATAGCACATAAACCATATAGAGAAGCCAAGACAGGACAAAATCAACAAGAAAATTAAAAGTTTTCAAGCCAGAATATGAAAATTGTGCCGTTGTGAATAGTTTATATTACATAATAGCTTTAACTTTTGAAAGGACATATCTTCATAATATTTCGCTCATAAATCAGAAAATAGTTAAAATAGCATCCTTATTATCAAAGTTCAAATTGGCTTATCAATGTATCAATCTTAGTAATTGAACTTGGAAGATAACAACAAATATTAGATTATGTGCTAGTTCTGGACTGACACAAACTTCAAGAACTATCTTTACATCAAAATCTTGTAAACTTGACGACTATCGCTGTGCTAACTTGATAGGAGTATCAGCATATGCAAAAATGTTGAAAGGACAAGCACTAACAAAGTGATTGGATAAAAATATTAAAAGACCTTGAAAAACAAAAGATGAAAGAAAGCTTCAGCCGAGCATGAATCACCCTTCAATTTATCCTCTCAATACCTAATTAAATCACCTCCTGGCACAAATTTAACATACATAGAGGAAGCAATTTATACACCAATTCCTGTTTCTTTTATTTTTTTTATTTCAGTTTGTTCTTATGTTAGTGTTCTACATCTTGTTTTCGCTTTTGAGTTTGTCTTCTGTACCTTCAATATTTTGTCAATGAATTTTTCATTTCTTGATCAAAATTAAAAACAAAAAACAAAAAAATAATCCCAACTTAACCCTAGTACAGTGTTGGGACACTTGCAACATCCCAATCACGAAAAGAAATTAATCATTTAAGCCGAAAAATAATTCACACAAAAATGGATGAGGAAACTCAACACTTAAGAATAAAACTGCGTTTTCACGAAACAGAGAGACATAGGGTGAGAAGAAAATCCAAAATGACCAAATTTAAAATATAGAAAGAAAGATAAAAACAGACCTCACAAAGGAGGAACCATAGATGAAGTTTGATAGTAGAGCACAGAGAAACAATAAATCTGATAAAGGCCTAGTTTTTATATCCTCGTCTACTAGAACTTCAAGAGCAATGGTCTCCATTTCCAGAAGCAGTGACTCTCGCAACAGGCGAGGAAGATGCACACTCGAATGGCTTGGGGATGAGGAAACCTTACAGATAAATTAAAATGAGTCCATGAGTGAAAGTACAGTTGAAATACGGTATATAAAGTATTTAATGAAACAAAATCCCAGTACCTTAACAGAGGAATCCTGATCAATATTCGCAAGTATATCAATGGAGCATTCAAAAAGTTCGCGCACAGAGTCCAGCTCAAGTTCTTCTGTCTACAACCAGAATATCTAATTTTAATTTTTTAGTGGCAGATGTATAAAATCAAAGCATGCTGGCACTATGACAGATCAACAAATACCATAACCCAGTCATTCATAAGCCCATTAGCATCCTCAGAACCATCGAATAGAAGAAGTCCACCATAGCATTTCATAAAAGGAGCACAACCAGCAGAAAGAGCATAAACAGCTGCAGGCAACACCACCACCATGTGCTCATTTAACATGAAAGACTCCTGCATATAAAGGAACCAGTTAGTAAAATAATGAGTCAAAGTTATTTTTCTGACAGTAAAAATCTTTCTTGGAGAGAAAAAACAAAGGACAAAACAGAGGACTAGGGGTTCTCCAGCTAGCTACAAGAAAGAAAACAAAAACTAAGCCACATTGTTCCAGTTTTGATAGATAGTGAAAAGGACAGTTCCTAAACACTTTGGTAGAAGAAACCCAAAGAGACACCCAGAAATGAAAAGTCTCCAATAGAAAACAATATCTTGGGTCTTGTCTTCAAAACCTGGGAATAATTTGGTTAGAAAAATACCCTCTTCCAATAGAATCTATTATTGTAAGGATAAGTTTTCTTATAATAACAAATTCGTTTATTCTCCTCAAAAAATAAATAATATCTCCTCAATCTATCAATTCTCAACAATTCTCTTTTGAGAATTCGTAAGAGAGTCTCCTCTTTGGGAAGACTTTTCTCAGTCGCCATTTTTTTTTTCCTTATAAGAAACAATATTTTATTTTTAATAAGAAGCAAAAGTTTTATCCATGATAAAAATTAGAAAATACAAGAAACGTAAGAGGATAAGGCATCCTCCAACACAATAGGCATAAAATAAAACAGAACCAAGATTTGAAAGTGGAATTTTAGAATTGTTTATTCCTACTTTTCTGATTTCTTTTATTTATTTTTCCTCCTTGTCTTATGGGTGTTTTGGTTGGTTTGTTTTCAGCAACCAGTTTTACATTCCTTGTTTCAGGGTTTATTTTTTATTTTACTTTTCCTATTTTTAAGCTTAGAATCCCTATTTTTCAAGGACTGGTTTTTTAGTCTGTTTGTAGAGGTTTTCTTTCCTTGAAGTATCTATAAAACCTGGTTGTATTTTGTGTTGTGTATGTAAGTAAAATAAGAGGGTTTTCTCTCTAATTTCTTCATGGTATCTGAGCTGGAAATCTGAACCAAACCCTTAAAAAAATATATATATAAAATGGCCTCAGATTCAGGTTCTGAGGTAACCTCAAAAAATCAGGGTACAGATCCACCTCTGCCCAACAGTTTTGAAGGTGTTGCCTTGCCTATTACTGGTCACAAACTCAACGGCCAGAACTATCTTCAATTGTCCCAGTCTGTGATGATGTTCATATGCGGAAAGGACAAATATAACTACCTCATAGGTGTTGCTACAGCAACACCAAGGGAAGATCCAAAATACAAGGTCTGGAAATCTGAAAACAGCAAGGTTATGTCATGGTTAATTAATTCCATGACTAATGATGTTGGGGAAGATTTCATGTACTATGCAACTACCAAGGAAATTTGGGATGCTGCTAGAATCTCTTACTCCAACAAGGAAAATACGTCGAAACTCTTTGAAATAAAAGGGCTCATTTATGATCTTCGGCAAGGTGAGTATATTATCACTCAGTACTTCAATACCTTGAATAGATATTGGAAGCAACTTGATTTATTTGAAGACTCTAAGATGAGATGCCCAGAATGTAATGCTAAATATAAAATGATTACTGAAAAGGATAGAATATTCAAGTTCCTATTAGGGCTGAACAAAAATCTAGATGAGATAAAAGGAAGAATAATGACAATCAAGCCTTTGCCATCAATTCAAGAAGTTTTTTCAGAAGTAAGAAGAGAAATAAACAGGAAGAAAGTTATGCTTGGACCACAAAATCCATCGATGCCCAGCCCAAACGAGAGTTCTACCCTTATGACTCGAAATATCATCATCTCAACTGATAACCGTGCCCAAAAAGGAGGAAGGCCCTGGTGTGAGCACTGCAAAAAATCAGGTCACACCAAACAAACCTGCTGGAATCTTCGTGGAAAGCAACTTGATTGGAAACCACGAGAAAGGCCTGGCTATACAGCTGCTGGACAAGAACAATCAGCTGCAGAAATCAGTCCATTCAACAAGGAACAGCCGGAAATTCTTCAGAAAATGTTCAACTAGACCCTCAATCACTCCCAACCAGCTGTATCTCAGCCAGTTCCAGCGGCAGTCAATGTGAGTACTGGTTCAGTTGCACAACGAAGTAATTTTTCCACTGCCTTGAGAACTTAATCAGAGAAAAATAACTCTTGGATAGTTGACTCAGGAGCATCAGACCACATGACAGGAAACCCATCTCTTTTCCATACTTTCACCTTGCTCTAAAAATTTTATGGTAGAGATTGCTGATGGTTCCTTAACCAAAGTGGCTGGAACAGGCTCGGTAGTTTTATCCAAAGATCTGATTTTAAAATCAGTTCTCTTGGTTCCAAATTTAGATTGTAACTTATTGTCTGTAAGCAAACTTACAAGGGATTTGACATGTGTTACTAATTTCTTCACTACGCATTATGAATTTCAGGACTTGGAATCAGGGAGGATGATTGGCAATGCTAAAGAATGTANAAGCAAAAGCCATTTTTCAAAATTTTCATGCCATGATACACATACAGTTTCAAACAAAAATCAACGTGTTTAGATCAGACAATGCTAGAGAGTATTTTAACACCATACTTGAAAACTTTTTTTAGAACAATGCTATAATCCAACAAAGTTCATGTTCTGATACTCCTCAACAAAATAGAATTGCAGAAAGGAAAAATAGGCATTTACTTGAGGTTGCTCGATCCCTGATGTTTTCCATGAATGTGCCTAAGAATTTTTGGAGGGAAGCTATCTTAACTGCAACCTATCTAATAAACCGAATGCATTTACGAGTCCTTAAGTTTAAAACTCCTTGCCAAACGCTGCTCTCATGTTATCCCAGCACTAGAATCATCAACACCCTATCTCCAAAAATCTTTGATTGTACTGTGTTTGTACATGATCACTCTCAACATCAGAGTAAATTAGATCCTAAGGCTATTAAATGCATATTCCTTGGTTACTCTCCCAGTCAAAAAGGTTACAAATGTTACTCAAACATCACTAGCAAATTTTACACCACAATCGATATAACTTTTTTTTGAAACAGAATCATAATTTCCAAAAATTCACATTCAGGGGGAGAAACAAGAAGTTCAAGAATGCGAATTTTGGCAAGAACCAGAAATCTCAACACCTAAACCACCCAAGGCAAACACTATCCCTAATGAATATAATTTGGCCATCATACCCGAAAGCAATGAACCTGACACAATTGAAACCATCATACCCGAAAGCAATGAACCTGTCACAAATGAAACCGCTCCAAAAACTCCTCCACATGGCCAACACCACACACTACCTACAAACTCAGAGCTACGTGTGTACTCAAGAAAGAAGAAATCTCAAGTGGAGATAGAGCCTCATACAGTATTTAAACAGAATCAAGGATCCAACTCAGCTGCACAAAGTCCAGGTAATACAATTCTTGAGTCTTCTCCTTTGTATAGCACTGATAATGATTTTGATATTCCCATTGCTCTGAGGAAGGGTGTAAGGTCTTGCACACAACACCCTATTGCCCAGTTTATCTCATATGATGGTCTCTCACCAAGATTTCGTACTTTCACTACAAATATGACTATTGTAGACACCCCTAAAGATATCTAGGAGGCCCTCAAAAGACCCGAGTGGAAGGCAGCAATTGGAGAGGAAATTAATGCAATGAAAAAAAAATGGAACTTGGGAAATCTCTAATCTTCCTCAAGGAAAATTGCCAATAGGATGCAAGTGGATCTTTGACATCAATTACAAGCCCGACGGAATAGTTGATCGTTACAAGGCAAGGTTGGTAGCCAAAGGTTTTACACAGACCTATGGCCTGGACTACCAGGAGACATTTGCCCTAGTAGCAAAACTAATTACTTTCAGGGTTCTACTCTCATTGGCAGCAAATTGTGATTGGCCTCTTTATCAACTTGATGTGAAAAACGCATTTCTCAATAGTGATTTGCAAGAGGAGGTTTATATGGAGATTCCCCCTGGATTTGAGATGCCAAACAATTCTAACAAAGTATGTAGGCTGAGAAAATTGCTTTATGGTCTCAAACAATCTCCAAGGACATGGTTCGAAAGGTTTACAAAGGTCGTCAAAGAACATGGTTACACTCAGGGGCAGGCCAATCTACTTTATTCTCTAGACGTTCATAAGAAGGAAAAATTGCTATTCTTATAGTGTACGTGGACGACTTCATTTTAACTGAGGACCACTTGGAAGAAATGAGCAGACTGAAAAATGTACTTGCAAAGGAATTTGAAGACCTAGGAAACCTAAAATATTTTTAGGAATGGAGGTGGCTCGATGCAAGAAAGGCATCTCAATTTCTCAACGCAAGTATATCCTGGATTTACTTAAAGAGACAGGAATGTTAGGCTGCAAACCTGCTACTACTCCTATAGAGTCCAACTACAAACTTGGATTAAGGAATGATTGTGACCCTGTTGATAAAGGCAGATACCAACGTTTGGTATGTAAACTCATCTATCTAGCCTATACACGACCTGACATCGGATTCCCAGTTAGTGTTGTTAGTCAATTTATGAACAACCCTAATGAGGAACACCTTGAAGCAGTTTATAGAATTCTCAGGTACTTGAAGATGACCCCAGGGAAGGGCTTATTTTTCAAAAAAGGAAACACTAGAGAAATTGAAATATATTCTGATACTGACTGGGGAGGGTCCGTTACCGACAGGAGATCCACTACAGGATATTGCACTTATGTTTGGGGGAACTTGGTAATTTGAAGGAGTAAGAAGCAAACTGTGGTTGCTAGAAGCAGTGCAGAAGCTGAATATCGTGCTCTAGCCTTGAGCATGTGTGAAGGAATGTGGCTGAAAAGGTTACTAAAAGAACTTGGAATTACGGTTACAAACTCTATGAAGGTGTTGTGCGACAATTTAGCAGCAATCAGCATTGCAAAAAATCCTATGCATCACAGTCGTACTAAGCATGTTGAACTTGATCGGCATTTCATTAAGGAAAGGGTCGAAGAAGGGATACTTGAACTTATTTACACCTCCACCAACTCACAAGTTACTAATGTTCTAACTAAGTCGCTGCCAAGATAAAAGTTCGAAGTCTTAACCTCCAAGCTAGGAATGATTGACATCTATTCCTAGCTTGAGGGGGAGTGTGGAATTTTAGATTTGTTTATTCCTAATTTTCTGATTTCCTTTATTTATTTTTCCTCCGTGTCTTATGGGTGTTTTGGTTTGTTTGTTTTCAGCAACCAGTTTTATGTTCCCTGTTTCAGGATTTGTGTTTTATTTTACTTTTCCTGTTTTTAGGCTTGGAATCCCTGTTTTTCAGAGACCTATTTTTTGGTCTGTTTGCAGAGATTGTCTTTCCTTGAAGTCTCTATAAAACCTAGTTATATTTTGTGTTGTGTATGTAAGTAAAATAAGAGAGTTTTCTCTCTAATTTCTTCAGAAAGAACAAACACCATTCTAAACAGCAGTAAACATAGTGTTTTTCCAACTTAAAGTAAGTGAAGGAGGAAAATCCTTAAATTCCTTCGCCACCAAAGCCCAAAGAGAAGCCAAAAACTTAATTTTCTCCTACAGTGAAAGCAAATCCATCCCTTTATCTTCAAAGATACAATTACTTCTTTCCAGCCATATAACTCAGAATATTGCCACCACCACACAATTCCACATTACAGCTGCAATCTTACTTTTCCCAAAATTGATAGGCTTCTCAATCATCAATGCCCCACACCTTTCAGGTAACACCCAAGCAAAATACTATGAACAATGAGAAAAACCATACAAGAAAGAGGACCAGAAGAACCCCAAGGAAACAATCAAAAACTATAATAAAGAGAACCATTCCCTCAATATCATTCACCCATAAAGAAATTGAAAATGTAATTATGTCCCAAATTACATCAGGATTATCTGCTGTATTCGAAGATTCATCTGAAAAATCAGCCCTAAATAAACAGCCAAAACTGAAAAATTCCATAGCTGCCCAACATTTTCGTTAACACCTAACGAAGAATTAGCCCTAAACAACTCCAACCACTTCTCAAGGGCCAAGCTTGTGATAAAGCTTCACATCATTCCACATGGTTAAAAGAACGTACCAGACCAACATTGCATCAAATATCACACACACAATCAAGCACCATCAATTATTCCCAAAAACAGACCATCTACTTTTGAGTCAGGCTGACACCGAGGAGACTTGCATATTCATTTGTCGACACCATGCCAAATTAGAAACTGTTTAGATGAGTCGGATTCAAAGAACAAAACACAACAAAATCTCTGCAAATAGCTCTGAGGTGAAGGGTTTCTGTGGGAGCTAGATATTAGGTGTCTTTGTGAACTTCTTCCAAACAGGAATCTCGTGTTTCCCTTGATCTTTAATTCTGCTGGGTTGATATACTGTCTCATCCAAAGTGAAATTCTTTGCTTGGTCGCTAGGTGTTGGAAAGATAAATACGCAAGAGAATCTTCAAAGGAGAAGACCTTACCACAGTATCTCTCCAAATTAGTGCATTTTGTGCAAAAGAAATGAAGAATCCTCTACTCATCTCTTTTTTCATTGTGAATTTTCTACGAAAATATGGTGGAGGTTATGTGATGAATTCAGTTTAATTTGAATAATTCCTGGTAGTATTTTGTCCTGGATTTATTTAGCTGCTGATCAACACTGGAAAGGACATATAAACTCTTTGTGGAAATGTGCAATATGGGCATCCTTGTGGGCTATTTGGGTGAAAGGAATTCAAGAATTTTTTGCGATCTGTATGGGTCTATAGATAATACTTGCGAAAGGATTCAGCTGTGGATGGCCTCATGGGTTAAGGAACAAAACAATTTAGGGGTTTGTTTTTTGCTGATTTGCTTAGGGGGTGGTCGAACCTGATGTAATTTTCTTGTGTGTACTCATTAGTTTTCTTAGGGACTCCTCATTCCCTTCTTGTATTATTGTTTCTATAAAATAATATAAAGTCTTACGTTTCTTTTCCAAAAAAAAAAATCTGCTGGGTTTATAAGACTCATAATAGTATTTTTATTTTCTTTTGAGAAGGCTGCTTGTCCTGCATTTCTCTAGTCGTGTATTACTTGATTTTATCAAAAAATTGTCTTATCCCCTCCACCCTTCAAACAAAAAAAAAAAAAACATATAAACACACAAACAAAAATTCAAAAACCAAGAAACACACCTGCCGCTTAAGATGACCCAAAACTGCTTTCAAGAGGCTTTTTCTAAGATGCAAAATCTCTCGGGAATCACCCTGCATGAACATGAAGATAGTTGATATAAGTATAACACATTATACCCTCTGTTGCTTTGTATCAAGCTTTATATGACCTATAACTTAGTTATTAGCATGACCTACCATTGGTGTCTCAAGTCAAGAGAAAGAAAAAAGGACTCATTTTGGACATGATCCAGTAAGGCCAGGCCAATCATGATTCATGCCTCATTCAATACTACAGATCTCTCGGTGAAGTGTCTATGCCTAGTGAGTATGTTCATGAGATTTGTTTGTGCTATGATGAAAACCAAGTTGAAACTAAGTTAACCCAGTTGCGCACGAAATGTAGATCATGTTAAACTACTTCTAATTAAACTGAGATTTATGTCAGCAAGCAGCCGTTTTTCCCAGCCAAAGAAAAAATGAAGCAGCTCTCTCAAATCACAACTTTGAAAAGGTCACAGACAGCAAAACAATCAGAGGATGCTAATTAAGCCACTTACTTGGGAACACTTCGTTGTAAAATAGCATGAAATGAAGTACAAAGTCGACCTGGATATCGTACATTTAATTCAGTTAATGTGAACCTCAAAATACTAGGATATATAACTCAGATTTGAAACTCCTGAAAAGTACAAAGAGATAGAGAGAAAGAAGGGTAGTGGAATGCTTTCATTGCCCCTCTCTCCTAGCTTATTAACTTTTTATTCTTAGAAGGTATGCATATAACTGCATTACAAAACAGAAATACAGATGATAACTTGAAATTTGCAATTCTTCGCAGGTACCAGAGTGCTAAAATACATAGTAATGCATACAACATCTATTGGGGAACAATTTCTCATCACACAAAATAGTAATCACACACAACAGATTTCTCATCATATCATAGCCAAGGGCTCTCTCAACGTAATATTAGTTGGGTTTCTCATTTATACTTCTTGTCAGTCTCTTCAATCTTACAAAGACATGGGATCTTAAAAATATGCAGCAGTTGATATTTAACCCAGAGAGAATCTTTCAGAGGTACCCCAAAAAGGAAAAAAAGAAGCCTGTATCTTCATTAAGAAAATGAGAGAAATTATATATGTTAAATTCGAAAAAGCCTAACAGTTAAATTTGTTGGACAATAAGGTTAGAAAGGAATAGGAGAATTTTTGGCAGTGTTCAAGAAGATTTCAAATATTTTTGAGATAGAGTTTAGCTTTGGGTCACTTTATCCTTAGTTGATATAAAAGAATTAAGAATATGTTGTTGTTAAGGGATTGGGCTTCTATTTTGTACTCTCAAATATCTGGGGACATCTTGTCCCCATCGTTGTAGTATGTTCTACTTAAATGTTAACAACAGTTGTTTCTTATCTACAGTAATAATAATAAGAATAATAAAAGTCTGCATAGTTATTATGGAAACAGTAGTGCAAAAGCTGAAAAACTGGAACTCAGCATGTGATAATAACATTTCCATCTTGCAAAATAATCATACAGTATGATTGATGTAGTATCACATCATGTCATGGAAGTCAGCAAGTAAGCTTATAAACATCTCCCACAAGAATACTAACAAAATCATATCAGAAATGTCCTAATCATATTAGAATTGCATAACAATGAACACACTCACATTGAAGGCATTCGTTTGAATAACCTGAGGTCCCATACATCTTGGGATAGGACTAACATGTTAATAAGATCCTGTACAAAGAAATTTCATAAGAACATTAATATGGATATTTAAAATACTTATGTTCAAATAGATGGACCTACAGGGGCATTGCTAACTACGGAGGAGATGATAGGTGATGGAACACAATATAAGAGGTTAAATTCTTATACTCACCCTTGAAATCATGTTACCAAGGAGTATCAGAGCAGCATCAACCTGCATCATTGCACACATAATGAATAAAAACCTAAAACTTTAACAAGAGTTCTTGAGATAAGAATTAATTCAAATTTAAAGAAATGAACGGGAAAAACAAAATCTAAATGTTAAGACAAACAAAATTCTGTTCGTGAGACTTCCTGATGTCTATAAAAACTTTTAGGCCACTATATTTGAAAGGGTTAATTCTGTTGAAAAGAGAGTAATTCCTCATCAAGGATAAGGGAAACTATACATTTTAACATACTAGATGACTGGGGGAACGGAAACTTTATTGTCCAGCATAAAAATCATGAAAAGGAGCATCTTATTTGATTGGAATAACTCTGCATAATAGTTAACGAAACCGAGTGAGATACACTATAACAGTCCATTGGCGCGCCTTAAATGTCTTTTAGACAGAAGAAAAAAAATAAATAAATAAACACTCAACTTTCAATAGTAATAACATATTATAAATGGACAAAAAACTGAACGAGATGAGAGGCCAAATCCTCCAAAAATAAAAATTGTATTAAATCCAAAAGATGCATGCATGAATACTACTTACAACTGCAGTTACATGACTGAATATTGGCAAACCATGCATCAAAAAGCTCCCTAGTCGTCGCCAACTGCCATTGTACTGCAAAGTTTCATCCACTAGTCAATGCCAATAATAATGCAAAAGAGCAACATCAACTGTAACAACAAAAGACTCCAGCACAGTTCAAAATACCACAATAGCGCAAGGTTCAATTCAAGAATTTTGCTTCCAACATAAGAATGCAATAGAAGTTAAAAATAAAAGTAGTGAAATGGACCTAAAGAAATCCCAACTTAGTCACTAACAAAATGTGGTGCTTGACCCCAAAAAAAAATTTAAAAAATAAACAAAATAAACAAAATAAAAATAAAAATCTAATAGTGTCAAAGTGTTCGCTTGGCTCGTTTATCACAGAGTTCTTTTTTTTTTTTTAAATACTTGTCATCTAGTGCTTTTATAAAAAATACTTGTGATCTAGTGCAAAGGAAAAGACCTCAGATGGCTCTTTCTCCTTCTTGGTACATGATGTGTAAAAGAAATGAGAGACCTTAGATCATATGTTTTTGGCTTCCTGCATTGCAGTGTGGCTAGAATATTATGGTGGGATTGTTATATGAGCCGATTTTGCATGGGCTATTCCCGAAAGATGTGAGGAGGTAACGTTAGAGAAGCCCATTAGTTTTGGTAAGGGAATTGCAGGATTAATGTGGAACAGTGTGATCATCGCTATCATTAGTGTTATTGGTAAAGAAATAGTCGAAATTTCAAATTTATACACATGTCCATATTAAGTCTTTAAATTATTTTAATATGTTTTGGACCAAAAATTTATGTTTATGTTGGCTCAACTCAAAAATTCATATTTACAAACTTAAAAATTCTAGTTTTAACTAATAATGGACTTTAAAAACAAATCTCAAATGTTTTAGTTAAATTCAAGGCCCTCATAATAAAACTGTTTTTTTTTTTTTGTTTTTTTAAGGAACAAAAGAACCTTTAAATTATGTATTTGATATAGTCTCTAATATATGTCTTTTAATCTAATGTATTCACACCATAGTACAACCTAATGTACATATATAAACGTATTTTATTAAAACTTAATATATATATATATATATATTTGACCTCTGAATGTGGGATTAGTAATCGAGTAGAAAACCAATAAATGAATGACAATTTGTTTGTGTTTTTGTTTAAATTTTTTATGGTATTAATAATAAAATAATTATGCAACAATTTCAAAGTACAAAAATTCGCCAAGCACAATTGTAATATATTTGCAAATTTTTTTTTAAAGAGAATATTTTGTACATTTTTTATAATTTTATTTTGTTTAAAAGATTTTATCTTGTGCCCCCCTAAATTAACATCTTGGCTCCTCTCATGAATGTACTCATCAATGTGAGAAAAAAAGTTAAATTCTCACCTTCTCTTTGGGCGCCAGTGGCAAAAGAATTTCAGGATTTTCTGTCTTCTCTGATTGTTCTTAGCTGGAAGAACACTTTGTTTATTATTTGAGCGTTTGCTGTGTAATTTTGTTTCTTTGTTATTTAGGATGATTGATCCTCCTACTTGTAATCTTGTTTGTTTCCTTAGTTAAAGTTTTTTTATTACCCACAAAAAAAAGGACTTTTTCCCAAGATAACATCTAAGTAAGCCATTCATCCAAGAACACAAAATGCAATTCGCTAGGTTCCTGAACGAACCACGTTTGCCTCAAAAAAATAGCAAAATCCCAGGATTTATCAAGCTGGACGAATGATTTAAAACAAAATTTTCCAATTATGACAGTTCTCAGTATATGTAAATCTAGCTAGCACCTCTAAATTCTTTCAAATAAATTGTCACATTTTTCAATCCAATACAAAACAAAAATTATTTCGAAATAAATTTTGAACCTTTTGAGGAATGGCAAGTTTTAGCTTTTGCATATTTCTAAAGAACAGATGGGGTAGATTTCAAACTCTAGACAAGAACAAGAAATGCAAAGAACCCAAATGTTATAGAGACAAATAAATAAACACATCGAAGCAAAGGGCAAATAACAAATACCTCATTTAAGGAAGAAGACCTTGATGAAATATCAACCTTTGAATCTGGTAACAGTAACACGAAAGAGAGTTCTTGCAAACTCCTTTAGATGCAAAACAATAGAAACATGTGAGCTCACAAGAAGGGCAGAGTTCGAGAGAATTAGCAAAGAATCCAAGTATTCAATACCTCAGAGTCCATAACAAACCATCATAAGTGTGCCCCATATTTGCATCACTCATAATTCTGCAACACATTCCAGGCTTTGAATTTCACCAGTCAACAAAAATTTTCTAGCTAAAGCATGTAGAGAAGCATGCATAACAAAGCAATTACCTAAGCAAGAATGAGAAGATGCATTTTGAAAAACTCATGTAATCAAAGAAGCGCTAACAAACATGCAATAAGACCATTTAAAACGTATCAACTTGTATTTCTTATACAAGGAACATACAGAAAACCTTAGATTCATTGGAAGCATTTTCCTAAACAAGCATGCATGGAAACCCAAAAAAAAAAAGTGAACAGAAGTGTGCTTGGAAAAACGGAGCTCATCTGAACAATGATTACACAAGTATGAACTTTTCCCTAAGAAAAAAGTATCAAAAACTTCCGTCTTCTTACTTTTTTTCCTTTTTTTTTCGCATTTGACAAGAAAACAGAGAATATATTATTAGAAGTATATCAAAAGTACATAAAAAGAGGACCAGGTATTCTTTCATAAAATTTAGGACCAGACCCATTAGGGTTAGGTCGAAAGGTCAAAACCTTGGTTTGTTACCATGAGGTCTGGGGTTTAATTCCTCATGCGAACCTATCTAGCAATATGCTAGTTTTTCTGTCTTCCAAAGATTTGAGAGTTTAGCGGAGGACAAGTAAAAACTAATAGTAATAATAATAATAACAGTAATAGTAATAATAATAACAACAATAACATTTTGGGACCAAGTGTACACAAACCCTGGGAAATTTAGGTATTCCTTTTCCGAAAGTCTGGTAAATGGCTAAACTACACAGAAAACCAGAAGACGGAGATTGTGGCTTGAATGGTACTCAGTAAACTTAGCTTTATTACAAACATAGAGACCAATCTCTAACCAAATCAAAAAAAGGAAATTCCTTAAAATGGTATTAACTTGTAAATTTAACATGATACATAATCCTCTTATTGTATGTTCTACATTTTTTTAATAAAATTTCTAAATGTTTCTTATCCGAAAAAAAAAATGGTGCTAAGTTTATAAATACACCTACATAGGATATGGTTACAACAAATAAATAAATAAAATAAGAAACAAAACTTTTATTAATCATCAGAAATTGAAGTACATATAAAGAAGAAGATAAGGACAAGTTAATAGAAGTACAACAAATAATGAAGAGAAGATGAGAAGCGAGAGTTAAATGGACAAGAACCAGTTAGTAACCCTATTCCTATCTTAAAGTATGCAATCACCTCTTAAGCAAAATTTATCCAAACATTAGAAGAATAATAGTTCAGATACACTCAGAAAAGATATTACTATGTTTAACCTGACATAAAGAACTACCTTTCAAAGCTTGTAATAATGGCCTCGAACCAGTAGATGAAGAGGTCTTTACTTATGCGCTTATTGTAGTTGCGAATGAGACAACAAAAGGCAGCATTCCTACAGAAAAATCCCTCCGTTACTTTAAGACAATTCTATTGTAGTATAATTTGTTTTTGATTAAGAAAAATACTAACAACTTTATCAAAGTGAAAAAACAAAGGACTAGGCAGAGGACTAGGGGCCCTCCTCCTAGCTACAAGAAAAACAAGGTTATTCTATTGTAATATAATGACCAGGCAAAAAGAAAAGAGAGCAAATAAACATAATAGCCAAAATTAATTGAATCGAGGTTAGCTTTCCCCTACAGAGGAAAACAGTCTTCTAACAGCCATTTTATCAATTCTGAAAGAACGCTAACTAAAAATCATCGCTTAAAGAACACTAACGAGAAAAATCATCGCTTAAAGAACACTAACGAGAACTTGTCTAGACCAAGAGACTTATCCCTACCACCATCAAAAATGGATATAATTTAATTTTCCTCATATGGTCTTTCCAACCAACTAGCTTTCTCTTCAATAATAATGAACCAATCTAACCCATCTATCCCCACCAAACTTTCTGTACCTCTCGAATCTAGTGTTATAGAAAAGCATATCACCTGATTCTCAGTTAGCTCCTTCTCCTCTATTATCATATAATCATAATCCTTCAAATCCAGTTAACTAGTTATGCTCTTAACCTTCCATTTCTAAACCGCCTATAAAACAGTTCAGTATTTGCATCCATTAATGTGCCCATCCCTAATCCAATTAGACATTCATGTCTTGCTTCCATGAAAAAAGTCCTGGTTCACCGCGATTTCAACTATATTCCTCTAAAATGCTCTCACATGATCACATCCAAAAATTTGATTCAAATCACAACTTTCTTCCATCATATCTAGCTCTCCAGCTCTACTCAGAGGCTTATTTTTTTCTCCAGCCTAGTATCTCCAAAAACATCTTACTCCACCCCCTGTACTTACAGCTGTATATTACCAATTTTTTCATGAATTCATAACCCTTGCCACACTTCGAAAATCCTGCTATTCCATCAACTCCTGCAGTCTCACTCTAAACCTATGAAGAACCAGAATTCGAAACCTACATGGAGTAGGGCTCATTTCATTAGATGAGTATCAAGAAAAATAGGAAAAGCATCAGAAACTGTTCTAACCAAAGCCTCCTGCTTACACTAATAAGCCAATCCTCCCAATCCCATGTGAACAAAAAAAATGTCTAATCTACAACTGAAAAAAAAAAGTCTTTGGCAGCTCATGTTCATTTCTTCTTTTACAATCATACCTCAAGAAAATCACTTTTTCTTTTTTTCCTGCTGGCTCAATATGAAATGCACTTAATGAAACATTTAGAAACAATACAAAACTGTCTTACTTGCAAAACCAGAAACCAGATATTTCCTAATAAATCAGATTAAGATTTACCATAGCCACTTTCCTTTCATAAGCGCTTCTCTTAAACGTTCAGCAGCATGCTCTCTCTTCACCCGCTTTTCAGTTGATGGCGGTTTAGCCCTATTAACACAAGCCTGAGAAGGAAAATCATATTAGCTACCTGATAGGATCTTCACCTCAGGAAAGCCAACAAAAATCAGAACTAATATCAAATTAGTTGCTTCTTGAGAGCATTCATATTCTTTTGTCCTTTCAAGAAGGATCTGAACAAAAGACCTACTTGAACTCAATTTTATCATTATAGCTAGACCTTGACCTCAACCATGAGCAAAAGCCATATTAAGTCATGATTTTATGCATATGATAAAATAGGGAAATATCATAAAATGTGAAAATGTCCTAAAAAATCGAACCAAAATTCCGAAATATCACTAGGAACAATCTCAAATTTACCAAG
Organism: Trema orientale; assembly: GCA_002914845.1. Classification (NCBI taxonomy): domain Eukaryota; kingdom Viridiplantae; phylum Streptophyta; class Magnoliopsida; order Rosales; family Cannabaceae; genus Trema; species Trema orientale. Next base: position 119,997 of record JXTC01000635.1, read on the forward strand.
AAAAGAAAAAAAATCTGAAAACCTCTGCCAAAGAGAATCACAGACCTTTTGCAAGGCAAATATATTTTCAGATGGGTAACAATAATACCAAAAGAAAGAGAATGAGGTGACATAATAAAGCCTGCAGTTAAAATAAGTTGCAGATACTGCATACTAAATGCATGGTAATAACTACCCGATAGAGTACAGCAGCCGCAAGGTCAACAAGACCATACTGTGACCTAGTCAAAGCTCCAAATTTGTCATCTTTAGTTGCCTCAGCCCTGAATAAGCGCAGAATCAATATGATTAACTCTGAACAGCTAATAGAAGTTACACAACCATTACAATAATGAACTCAAGAGAAGAAGGAAAAAAAAAGGAGAAACTAGAATAAACATTAAAAGGGAAAAGAAACCACCAACCAGGGCACACTACCACCGGATGAGAAGCTTTGATCTAGTTCCTTACAGACTATGTCAAGCAGTTGTTCTACCAAGAGACTCCCATCAGCGGCATCTCTAGTCAAATTTAGTTGTAACCTTGAATATAATATAAGTGCATCCTGCAAAAAGGAAAAAAAAAAATGATAAACACAATAAAATACACATACATACAACAATCAGTGATGTTAAAAAATGTAAGATCAAATCTAAGAATGCTTGAGTAAGAAACCTTCACAGCTCGGTCATGTGTTGTCAGCCAACAGCGAAACACAAATTGTTGTACAGCACTATGGATCTCCAAGAAATGACATCCCAAATTAGGACCATCTTTCAACAAGTATTTATTAATGCACTCAATCAACTTGCGTGAGAGCTTGTCCTCATCCCTGAACAAAAATTGCCGTGTATTTTTATTATCAACATCAAATATAACAGAATACCCTCTTTAAGACCACAATCACCAATGCCAACCCCACCAACAATAACAACAATGACAACAAATGCAAGAACAAGTTATGACTTACCTAATATGGGAGAAAATCCCGACAAACCCCTTAACAATGTCTTCTCTTAGATTGTTTGGTAAATCTCCAGGAGGATTCTCCAAAATCGATTGTAGAGTCAAGATGCAGCGAAAGATCTCCTCCCTGGGATTATATTGATTATCATTCTTCCCCCCCAAGCTTGATTCTACCTTTTCCATGTACAGAAGCACAAGGCCTAATCAAAGGAGAACAGGATATGTATGAGAAATCTGAGCAGTGCTGGCACCAACTTACAATTTGAAGCTAAGCGTGCTTCGAGTTTAGATAAGTGGAAAACTTACCGGAATAGATACGCTTCCTCATGTGGAAACGATAATCTTTTACAGCCAAAAGATGTCGGAGAATACTCTCATATTCTGACTGAAAGCTTGGCACCTTGCTCAAGACATCCCATATGTGATTAAAAAGCACTTTGACCACAGTTAGTAAAGGCGACATCTTGCCTTTAAAAAAAAAAAAGAAAAAAATCATCTTCCCTGAAATGATAATAAAAACAAGCTTATCAAAGTAACATGTCCGCTTCTCTCCTAGTTTTTATTTGTTTTCACATGTCAAGCACTCAAAACATAATCTTCCCGGCGCCAATCAAAAGCAAAAAGTTCGACCAAAGTAAAATATTAAAATCTACAACACTAGTACTTTCTTTCATATGAGTCACTTGACAGACAATGGTAAACTAACTCGAGAACACAAAACATTCCATAAATACCAGAGAACTTAGAATCATGAGCTCGTTGCACCACAATCCGGAGAGTCTTTGCAAATATCAACTTCGGCAATCGTCGCTTGCTCGAGAATATCTCCGATGAAGCACATTGAATTAGTAGTGAGATAAGAAAAGGCCATGTTTCAGCTGCAGATGAAAATCAGAGTCATCTACTCATTAGCATAAAATAAAATTTACGAAAAAAGAAAAGGTCCCACTTTCACTTGATTGAATGAATCGTATCCTAAATTTCGGTCTTACAATGAGGAATTTCGTTTGGTTTAAGCTTCGCAGTGTGCTTTCCAAGAAATTTGCAAAAGGCAATAGACCTTTCTCCTTCCAACCATGTGTTCAACAGCTTTATCCCTTCCTATTACATGTATCAATCGAAGTTAAAAATATATAAATAAATAAATAAATAACAAAATAAACTCATTTGGCCGCAGAAAATTTTAACAACAGATTAAAAAAAAGGCACACCGAATCGAAAACGTGTATGACTTAATTTAATTCTAAACTGAGCATATGGAATTTCACACTAAGCTTCTTGCTTCATTCAATTGAAATGAATTGTTTTATTCTATCTAAATTATTTTCTCATTATATAGCAGGAATCACGAATAGCCATTTGCGATTATAGCTTGTCTGGGCTTTTTTTTTCTTTTTTTTTTTTGCAATTTATACGCAATGAAATTGTATCATATACATATATATACCAATATATATTCATCAAGTCCATTAACATTTTCGTTTCTCTGTTCGTGCATTTTCTCGGCGACCAAACAGAGAGGAAATGATAGCGATGAAAGAGTAAAAAGAATACTTCTCGAGGTTTGGCTTTATCAGACGAGAGCTTCGAGACTATCTCCTGAACGTCTCTGGAAGTGACAATCGCGGTCATCGGAAGCTCCGATTGCGGACTCTCGACCGTCCTGGAGGGCGAAAGACAAATTCTAGGGTTTTTGGAAGGTTCTGTTTGGCTGCTGAGAAAATTGGCGGGAAAATGAGAAGGAAAATGAACCTAGAGACAGTGTGTGTGGGGAAAAGAGAGAGAGTGTGACCTTTGGAGAATTCCAATCAAGTCAATACTTCCGCTAAATTCGCGTTTAAAGGGCATAACTGCGTTGCGACTTGCGAGAATAGTTAAAGACGATAACTGGAATTGCGTAGATACCCCTAGTCCATTTCTTAATTACAAAAGAATGCCCTTGCTTACTGGCCCAGAAGAGTTATAGACGTGGCCCAGTATAACGATAAAATTAAGCCCAGTACCCCTTTTTGTGGCTCTTATTCATCCATACCCGTTTTTTAATTTTCATTCACGTATAACACTTTTTGTAGGTAAAAAGACAATATTGTCCTCACCTTATAACGTGTTCAGCAACTTATCTGACAAACCGCCATTCACACTGTTCAGCTCCTCTCTTATGAGCAATACTATGGGACACCATTAGTACCCAGTACCACATAAAATGATAATTTGTTACTAGATAATTATAATTATTAGAGTAAGTCACACACAAGCCCCTCCTGACATGTAATTATAATCATTCAATAACACACGGACACTTTGGACATCATATGGTGCTCTATAGCATTATTCTTGCTCTTTTGCTCTCTTCCTCTTGTTCTATCTTCTCCTTCATACGCCGTTTTGTTCTTCTTATTCACATTCTTCCTCTTGTTCTATCTTCTCCTTCATACGCCGTTTTGTTCTTCTTATTCACATTCTTCTTGTTCAGTGTTAGTCATCCTTCCTCTTTTTGGGATTAAGGTAGTTCTTCGTCTTCTTCTTGTTCGTACTTTGCTTTAGGGTTTGTTGATTTAGGATTATGTATTTGTTGGGTCGTTTTTGGGTGATTTGATTTTTGAATCTCTTTTTGTTTTTGTCCGAGTATTAGTTTAATGTTATGGATTTCATATTTTTTTACGCTTCATTTTGTAAGAATGTTTATATTTTCATGCATTAAGTTAGATTTTTGTGGTTTATTTTTGTTTTCCATTCCATTTTTTTTTATGTCGTTTTTTATTCCATGGATTTCATGCATTTATTGATTCTTTAGTTTTCCCCATTTTTTTTTTTTTTTGGTCTTGTGGTACTTTTCAACTTCAATCCCGTTGTTCTAATTTTTTAACTGTTTTGGGCTTCGAGTATTTATATTTTATAATGGAAGAAAAAGGCTACAACTCTTATTGTTCCCAACTACCCAGATCGGAAAACAAGGATTAATATCCCTCAACATGTATACCTCAGCTCTAAGGTTGTTTATACATTCTCAACGTGTAGCTTCTCTTTTTAAATGTATACTTCTTGTTTTTTTATTTGTCTTCTTAATGCATACCCGCTTTTATCTATTCTTACTTTAAAAAGTGGGATGTAAAAATATGAGATCTTAACATTATTCATATTTCAGTTAGTGCTTCACCGTCAAAAATTTTTAGTATAGTAAATTTATACTATTGAGATTATTCAATGTAGAAAATGTAAACTACAAACAAACATGGTCTATACTCTATTTTAAGACAAAAATCGCTTCTCTAAAACATATTGGTGAAATTTTAAAACATTCACATACATAATATACATTTCATCTAATTAAATAGTATTCAGTAACCAAATTGCATCTCTGATTTTTTTTTTTCTTGTCTACATTTTAGATTAATTATTTAGTATAAAATGTTAGTTGTAATTGTAAATTCAAAAAATTTGCTTCTTGAGAAAATATTAGTTGAAATTATAAACTACAAAAAAATATTAATTGAAAATATTAGTCACATACATGGTCTATATTTAAATAAACTTCAGTTGATGTTCTAATTTAGAAAAAATTCAGAATAGAAATTGTATACTGTCAAAAATATTCATTAGAGTAAATATAGACCATCTATTTAGAAGAGGGATGGATAGAGAAAAAAGAGGATTGATAATAAAACTATTTATATATATATATGGAAGAGTTTTTAATAGAGATTTTTGTTTTTGTTCTATGGATGAGTACTTATATCAAGTTGAAAATGACTTGCAATAGCAAGTCAAATTTACCTACAACTATTCCATTCAAATTCTTTTGGAAATCCCCTTTATTATAATTTCCATTAAGGATAGAATAAGTTGGTGAAATAACTTTTTAAGGACAAAAAATTTGCTATAGTTTTTTTTTTCAGAAAAAGTTTTGATAAAAAATATTAATATTTATTATTTTCATATGTACGGCTAGTTTTAAAATTATTTAAAAGAAATTCAAAGCAATTTCTTTATTACTTTCACATATGTATACGACTAATTTTAAGAATATTTAAAAAAATCAAAGTTTTATAACTCTTTAATATCCCAATTTGCATCCATTCATGCATATGACTTCATGATAAAATAATAATAATAACCCTTTAAACACCTTTTAAGAGCAAGAAAAAATGACATGAGTGGGACTAACTTGGGCTAAAACGACCTTTTTGTGAATTTTTTCAAAAATAACACTTTTAGAAGTATTAAGGACATCTTGACCTATAATCAAGAGCTTCTTGACTATGAAAATAGCATCCTTCTTGACCATGAAAATAGCATCCATATGTACTCTATGAACGAAAAAAAAAAAAATAGTTCCAAACAAATTGAAAACAAGTTCATTAAGAAACAAACAAGATGATAACTAAAGGCCAAGAAAGCCCATTAGATACATTTAAAATGTTATAGGTATGACTAATTTGGGCCAAAAAAATGACATCATTGTTATTATTATTGTTGTTGTTATTATTATTATTTTGAAAAAAGTATTATCCTATGTTAAAATAAGTCTACATGTAAAATCAAGAAAAAGTATTAAGATAAATAGGTAATACATGTGTGTGTGTGAGAGAGAGAGTATATATTCGATTAGATAAGTTATACGACTATTTTGGTAAAAAAAAATTAATTTTTATTAAATGATTAACCTAGGGGGAAAAAAAGAGCGTATAGAAAGAAAAATTAAAAAAAGAAAAAAGAAAAATATACTTGTATATAATTAGTAATAGCAATGATAAAAGGTAAGATGAAAGGAAATAAGAATAAAAATACAAGGAATCAATTGTGGAATGTGAATAGAAAAAAAAAAAACTGTCCAGCTCATAAGGTTACAAACAAGTTGCGTATCTTTTAAATCATAGATAACTTTCTATATTGATATAAGTATTAATTAGATTAGATTTTTGTGGAAATACTAATATTATTTTAACTATCGGATCAAAATCTAATAGCCTAAATTAGACTAACCATCCATAGAGAAAAATAAAATCTCTATTGAAACCTCATCCTATATATATAGGAGTTTTCAATGAAGATTTTTCGTTTTGCTTGAGTTTTTTTTTTTCCCTATATGCTATAGAAATTCACTATCAGTATTCTCGTCCTTTTTCAATTTTTAGGGAACCCCCTGTACTATCATGGAATGATTTTTTGCTCCCTGTATGGGTTTAATTTTTAGATTTTTTTTTAAGGAAACAAACAAGGGTAATTCACTTGAAATGTGTTTTTTGTTTTGTTCAAAAAGGGAAAAATAAATAGATATTTAGTTTTCAAAATTTATAGAATTGTTTAAAAGCGTTAACATTGCTACAAAATCTAATATAATTTACTAAGATATTATATGAAACATAAAATCATAATAATGTTAGGTTTTTTTTAGCAAAAAAATGTGTTAATTTTGTGACAAGCGTTTATTAGAGATCTAGTACAAGCTTTCAGGATAGATGAGTTTTGTTTATTTTTTATTTTTATTTATTAATTATTATGTATTTTTTTAAGATATCTATAACAATATCGGTCCATATTTCATGAATTTTAATATTTTTTTTCTTTTTTATGATTTTTTTTGTTGTCAAAAAAAAAAAGAAGAAGAAGAAGGAAGCAATGAAAAATATGAAAAAAAAAAAAAGAATAATAATTTGCGTTAGCATCTTATGAATGGATGTGAATGATATGTGGAACAAAATAAAAAAAATACGTTAATGGTTATTAAGTAAATAAATACGTTCATGACTATTGTGGGGAAAAACAAAGTATATTAACAAAAGGAAAAAAAATATTGTAAAGATATTTGAAGTAAAGAATGAAAAATGGTACCAAATAGGAAACTAAATATAGAATGAGAATGAAAAAAAAAATCCAAATCATAATATCATAAATAAGTTACCCATTATTTATAAAAATAATTTACTTTTTAAATTAACATACTTATTAATTACATCAGATTTTTTGGAATATTATTAATCTTATTCTAGCTATCCATCTAAAATCTAACGATCTAAAATAAAATATAAATAATGCGATGCCCATTGAACAAACACTTATAAGTATATATAATTAATGTATCGGTTATATTAAGTTAGTAATGTTAACTTAGAAGTTAATTTTAATTAATAGTATCCATCCATAACCAGCTGGTAATTCTACGTATATGGATATTAAAAAGAGAAAAGAGAAAAAAAGAGATATGATACCAAAAATAGCAACATTAAAACATATCTATAAGTTTGATAAAAAACAAGGTTCTCTCATCTCCAAAAGCTATTCTTCCTTCACCAACAGCTCTCCTTCTTTGAAGGATACATCTTTCGGTATATATGGGTACTTTACAGCTTTCTTTCCTAATTTTTGTTTTAGTGTTAAATAATCCTCCCATATGGGGAGGTAGTCTTCCTCCTAGATCTAGTTCTAGGATAGTCTCGAGTCCCCCAGATCTAGATCTGTGTGGTGGTTTATAGTAATTTTTTTTTATATTTCTGTTATTTTGGTCCACCTAGATCTTCATTTATGGTGGTTTCCTTCCAGCTCTGTTCAGATATGGAGCGTGTTTTCTGATGAGAAGCAAAAGACACCAACAACGGATGCTGAATCAAGGGTCATAACGAGCCAACTACTGAGGCGTATAGAGCTCTATCGAAGCACACTTTAACGATAATTTGCATAAATTCCCTCATCACGGGTCGATTTCGCTAAGATCCCAGAGTGTATTTTTCTTCCAAGAACTTTTAACGGTTTTTTTATGATTGTCTGCTTTGTAATCAAAAATCCCTTTATAGGTATTGTACTATCCTCTTATTATTAGTGAAATTTTTTTTCCTTAAAAAAAAAACATGAGTCATAAGTTTAAACAAATTAGATGATTACTA